>FXXK01000359.1:4649-18948 GCA_900184695.1 Betula pendula
GCCAGGAGATTGTGGCTATCTCAAGCCGCCTATGTGAAGAAGGTGTTGGAGAGGTTTAGCTTCGAGAATGCGAAATCGGTGAGTACACCTTTGGCGAATCACTTCTGTTTGTCTACCTCACAGTGTCCAAAGACAGTCGAAGAAACTAAAGATATGTCTAAGGTCCCATATGCTAGTGCAGTGGGGTGTCTGATGTACACTATGGTATGTACCAGGCCTGATTTGGCTCAAGTCAGTATGGTGAGCAAGTACATGGCAAATCCAGGGAGACAGCATTGGGATGCAGTAAAATGGATTTTTAGATATTTGAGAAGTACTGCAGACTATGGCATCACCTTTGTTAGACAAAAGAGTGATTTACCAGTTGTGGAGTATGTGGATGCAGATTATGCAGGGGATTTGGATGACAGGAAGTCAATCACAGGTTACATGTTCACTCTTACAAGAGGACCCATATGTTGGAGGTCTATGATCTAGTCCACGGTTGCGATATCTATGACTGAGGCAGAGTACATGGCAGCGACTGAGGTTGCAAAGGAAGCTTTATGGCTTACAAGGTTAGTCAAGGAGTTGGGTATTCAGCAAGGTGGAGTTTAGTTGCATTGTGATAGTCAGTGTGTCATTTACCTGGCAAAGAACCAGGTGTATCATACTAGAACCAAGCATATTAATGTGAGGTTTCACAAGATCAGGGAATTAGTTGCTACAGGTAAATTGTTACTTGAGAAGATTCACACTTTTGCGAATGCAGCGGACATATTGACGAAGTTTGTTACAGCAGAGAAGTTCAAGCATTGCTTGGACTTGGCAAATATCTCTCGATGCTAGAAGAGGAGAGAAGGAGAGGCGGCAACCCCAACTTATCAGTTCCAGGTGGAGGCTCAATATTTGATTATCTTCAAAGAGGTGAATACTCGCCAAAGTACAGATTATTGGATCAAGTGGCTCATATTCTCTTAGTCATAAAGAGTAGTACTGTGGATGGCCGAGTTGTCTCCGCATAGTGAACAGAGCGGAGCGAAGTGAACGGAACGGAGTGAGGTATTTTGGGGTTTTCTAAAGAGCGTCCGTACAGTTAGGGTTTTCTTATAAATATGTTATGATGTAACCCTAAGACATTCAATAGTAAAATATAGTTGTACTCTCCCTATGAACGTAGGCATATTGTCGAACCACATAAATTTTTATCTTAATTTTCTCTTTCTCTCTCTTTTCGATTCCATATTATTCATCATTGTTGCACACGATAACAACAATTAGAAGATTAATTAGACAATGGAAACACGTGTTTGCTCTTTAATACTATCTTTAATTTTAATACTCGTACTCTATCGAGAAATTCTTAATACCATCCCTTTTTATGGAATTCATCCAGAAAAAAAGTAATGTCGGCATGGCAATTTAGTAATATAAGAGAATAAATGTGAATGACAAAATTACTTAATTGCCATCCACATCATTTTTTTTCCAGATGAATTTCAAAAAAACAAATGATGGTATTGAGCATTGCTCTACTCTATCTTCTCAATTCCAGACGGTTGATTCCTGATGTAGTCAATCAGACATATCCACATCCACTAATTAGACTCCAAAGTTCAAAACCTGATTGAAGACTCATTTATGTCCTTGAATACCTACTTGGGACACCATGACCATCTAGTTTTCTTATTACTTTAAAAAATAAAAAATAAAATTCTCAATTTAGTATATTTATCTTTTAATTTTACCCTTTTTAACGGAGGCATGTCAAAATTCTTAAATACCTCTTATTTTTTTAAGAAAAAAAATTACAATGATTTAAGCGTTGGTCATGATTTTAACGGAATTTATAAAAATATTCACACATGAATCTTTAAAATTTTTATTTTTTTAAAAAAATGTATTTTGAGAATTTTTACAGGATTTAACGAAAAATGCTAACAGAGTAATGATTTAAAAAAAAAAAATTGAAAGATGAATACACTAAATTGAGAGTTTTTTAAGTTTATGAGAGTAATTTCAAAAGAGACGACAATTGAGGAGGATTAAATGAACTTTCCCCTTTTCATGAATGCATTTTTTATAGAAAACACAAATTTACAACCACTTGAACTTAAATCAAGTTTGTAAAAACCCAAGAAACAGTTCTAACCACAAATTAACAATTCAAGCAATAATTATCACAAATTAAAATTAGGGTGAAATATACTTTGGCCCCTTCAACCGACAACTATTTTTTATAAAGCCTACAAACTGACAATTGTGACACTTAAGTCCATCAAAATATCATTGGTTGTAATTAAGTCCCATCTGTCAGTCTTGACTGTTATGTTGGACAAAAAACCAAATTTGACCAATATCTTTCGAAAATGCCCTTATTTTGACCAATGAAAAACCAAATTTGACCATTATCTAGAACAAAATATTTTTTTACTTTTATTATAAATAAAAATTGGAAAAAAACAAAACAAATAAAGTTTAAGGGTGGCCAAACCACCCCAATTTCCTTTTGGAAAAAATATAAAATAAATCTCCAACTCAAAGCGCCAATTTAAATGAGAAAAATGCTAAAACATCTACCGTATTCTTCTCTCATCTTTCTACTTTTTAAAATCACAATTGAATATATGGGTCTCATGTGTGAATCCACATGAAACTCATAGATCCAATGATAATTTATTAATTTTGAAAATTATAAGGATGGAAGAATGAAAAGAGAAGGAAATGTAGTATTTAGGGTGGCGGAACCACCCTCCGAAACTACCATTATTTTGACCTTTGAAAAATCAAATTTACCCCTTATATTTATTAATCAGTAAAAAAGCCTAATTTAAAAAATAAATAAATAAAATAAATAAAAAAGTTGAACCTTTGCCTTTATTCAAGACATTCCAAATAGGTTGATGTTCCTCCCCAATGTCAATAAAGGGAGTTTGCTCTGTATTATGAACAGATTATCTGAATGTGCGGGCTTCCAAGTTCCAACACCACATTTTCTCTTTCAACACACTCGACAGCTTATTAGCTTCTACATTACTCAAAGCTTCATACACGACTAGAAAACCATATTAATCAAGAAGAATCCCATTCCGATGCCAAATCCACATATGAATACTTTTCCCATCTCCCACCGATGCCAAATCCACATATGAATACTTTTCCCATCTCCCACCTTAAATTGTACAAAATTGATGGTACTTGACTTTTCTCAAATTCTGGTTTCTTCTTAAAGTGGATTTTCGATGACATCTTCTATGTAAACTAGCATGTGTTTGTATTGACTCAAATGCGCATAAGTTTCCTCTATTTTTAGGGATGGTAATTCGTTCTAGCATGTCGGATTTAGATCGTATCGAAATACAAATATTAAAATTATATAAATCAACCATAACCTAACTCATTTAATTAAACGAGTCATACCCCTCAATCTTAATTCTTAATTTTCTCAAGTAATGTTAAAAATTGTTGGCCTACTCTAATTGCTCAACCAGACATCGCTATTTGATAGAATTTCATTAACCAGAGCCTTATCCAAACTACTTCAGCAGGCCACAGAAGACATCATTCACCATGTTTCTCCATCCACTGCTACATTTAACAAAATTCACGTCTGTTATCACAATCTTAACCCACATCAATAGGCTCCCTCTTTACCCTACAAAGAATCTTAAAAAAACAAGTCTTGTTGGGCATTAATCTTGATGTCTTCACTCTTCACCATGTTTCGCTGAAATACATCTCTGAAATACAATAGCTCCTTCAGAACATATAAGTCAGTTTATGAACAAACAATTGGTAAACTCCCCGCTGACAAATAATAAAAGACTATCAATCAAACTATTCTAAAAACCCTATAAGGGTTTAAAAATAAAATACGTTGAAATGGTCCACAAATATTGCCTATTGGCATGTCTCCCCAGAAGAGGATAGGGTAGTGGGCACTGGCCGGGCCTGGCCAGGCCCTCCTGAACATGGCCCATCCTAATAAAAGGAGAAAATAAATAAATAAATAAAATCCAATGTAACACCACAATCTGCATCAAGAATGATAGACAGCCATTCAAGTTTAAGATGGCAGTATACTCGAAGCACATCAATATAAAGAAATACAATGGTTTAAAATCAATCATTCCATTTATTTTCCTTTTCCAACTTGTAATATGTAAATTACATAAATGCCACTCAAAGACAATCTTCTTGAGGGGGAGAAGACAACAACCTGAAAGTAAGCTGTTCAAAACAATTAAATCCACCTTCATGCATGCGCATAGTTTCTGGTTCAATGCTTGCCAAATTTTAGGATCATCCTAGCAAACCAGAAGAGTTTAGAGGCTCAGAAGGCTAGGTCCGCACCATCGCTAGAATTTGGGAAGGTAACACATTTGAAAACCTTGCAATTTGAGCACAAGATGTATCCAGTCTGCGGCCAAATGTCAAGTACAAAAATGAGGATTCTGTGATACATCTTTTCCATGAGATGAATCTATAACTTGTACAGTCCATAACTTGGCCCATTATATGAAAATTTTAAATGGAATATTAGTCTGGAGAAGTTAAGATAATTGCATGTGTGATTTATTAGATAAAGTTGAAAGAATCATTAGGCAAAAACTTGTTTTTTTAAGAAGACCATTAAAAAAAAAAAAGAGCGTATTCTCTTATAATTATGGAATACAAAAACACAAAAGGAAAGAAAAACTAATCTAACAATATTACCATCTAACAAAAGTTTGCAATGTCAACCAACCCGTCCAATTCAGTGTTAAATCAAACGGTTGATAAGTCAAATCCCCAAAATACCCCTAAGATATTTATAAATTATAAAAATACATTGATTTAATAAAATAAAAATTAAAAACAAAAGGGATAACTTCACTTACACCTCCCTAAAATGTCACGACTTTTGCAATGTCCACCTTAAATTTCAAGATCTCTCAATTTAGTGTATCCAAGTTTGAATTTTGTGCAATGTCCCTCTCCGTTAAGATTTTTTGTTAAATCCTAACGTAGAGGTGTTAAATTACTTAAATACCCTTGCTTTTTTTATTTTTTTCAAATTTTAATTTATTTTTTAAAAAAATTGACCCGTGGGTCACCCGTGACCCACGACTGGATCACGATCAAACCCATGGCGAGGTCTGGTGACTCACGTTTGGGTCACCTTATGACCCAAGGACTCAATCATGGGTTAAACCCAAAACCTTTAGGAGCATAAAGGTCATTTCATCCATTTTGCTATCTTATTTAACAAAATTGCCCAACGGAAGGGGGACATTGCAAAAAATTCAAATTTAAATACACTAAATTGAGAGATTTTGAACTTTAAGGAGGACATTGCAAAAGTCGTGACATTTCAGGAGGTATAAGTGAAGTTATCCCAAAACAAAAACAAAAAAGACGAGGGTATTTTGGAAATTTTACTTCCTCCGTTATGATTTAACGTTAAATTTGAACAGAAAAGTTGACATTGCAAACTTCTGAAATATAGTAATCCTAAATTGACATTTTTTTTAAAGTTGAAAGACATTATTACAAAAGTGATGAAAGATCAGGAGTGGCAAGTGAAGTTTTCCCTTAAATTTATTTAACTAGTTTCTGAAAAATATTATAAGATAATCTCTTATGAGCAATCAAACTGATACTTTGTTGAGGGCTGTTTTTTCTTGGGCCAGAACAAAGCGAGCCCACATCCCAATTACACTAGTGCCCCAACATACTTCTATTTATGTTGTCTAATGAGGTTAAATCATATTCAATCTACTGGGGAACAAGAAGTCCTTTGGATAGTAGACAAGTGTATTTTATATATATATATATATATATATAATGGTGATTTGTTTTTCCCTCTTTAACTATGATCTTTGAATTTTTATGCATATCATACTGAAA
Source organism: Betula pendula (assembly GCA_900184695.1). NCBI lineage: Eukaryota > Viridiplantae > Streptophyta > Magnoliopsida > Fagales > Betulaceae > Betula > Betula pendula. Next base: position 10,518 of record FXXK01000359.1, read on the forward strand.
AATTAAAACTTCTGGTCATACTGTAAGAATTCTCCACTATGCTACACTATATAAAATCAACTTGGCCCATTCAATGATTCAAGTACACCATTCATAAGCTTTGAGAGAAGTAGTTAGTCGACTACTTACAGCTCTGCAAGATGGACATCGGCGGTACATTCGATTGTTTTCAGCTCTCACATTGGTTTTTTGCCCTTTGCAAAAATCACAAAGCAACCATCCTTTCCCGTTGCAAGGTTCACAGATAATTCCTGCATCAACCTTAAAAGAACTGGACTAGAGTAAGAATAGGAGTGATATAGAAAAATTGGAATTCATCAAAAAAAGATATAGAAAAATTGTAGCCTTAAGTTTAAAAACACATTAAGATGTTGTTCATATTGCACCCTGTTTTTGGGCATAATGCGTTTCTTGTAAAATAGAGAAAGAATATTAATTATTCTAAACTTCCTCTAGTTTCCACAGAACAGTTCAACTTATGGTGTTTTCTGTGTCTATATCCATGGGCCACAAAAGCTTAGCCAAAATTTGAAGTTCAAACACATTAATGAAATCCATGTATCTCGCGAATCATGCTTGAAAACTTGGCGTGATAAATTACCACTTATTCTAAACGTTTAAGCTTTTAAAGATCACAAGTTCGACTCCGTCATTTATGTCAATTTTAATTAAATATTCCATGCAAAGCCTCACCTATTAGAATTTAAAATGGAGTTTGATTAAAAAAAGTATTAAAATATTAATTAAATAATTAAATTCACCTCTTTCTATTCATTTAAGCTTTTGGAATGCATTATAATAGCACAGGAATTTTGTTTAAATAAAATTATTATTTCAATTTCATGATCAGTCTCAATCCAAAAACAGATCTAAATTCGAGCAGAAATTTCCATTAGAATATATAAATGGGCTTCAGGCCCATGTGACTGCAAAAGTGGGTTAGTTAAATTCCCAATAAAGTCAATGCGCCTATTCTTAATTTAAGCTCAGACATGATTATTTATACCTGTGCTGGACTGGCGGGAGTGGTGCGCAACGCGCAGGATTCAATAAGAAACGTCTCCTCCTTGACGGTGACGATGGCAAGATTCGTAAAAAGTTGAGCTTCGCGGGGGCCATAAACAACATCGCCATTACACTTTCCTCGCCTCACAAAAAACAAAAGTAAACAGAAAGCCTCACCGATGCTTCGCCTCTCCTTTTAATCAGATAACGCTGCAGAAAATTACCAACAATAATATACCCCCGCACTTCATCACAAATAACAAAACTGCCAACACTCTTCCGAACATTTGCCCTCCACTCTTCCATTATTATCGAAATTGCCACTACTCTACCAAAAAATCAAGCTGATTGTTGTTGCTCTAATGGAGATGAATCATGTGCTAACAATCTTCGTGTTCCTCTTCTTCTTATTCTTCTCCGTAAACGCTTCGCGTACACGATCTGCAGACCCATGCAACCCCAAAGCCCAGCGGGACCCACGGACGCTCCGATCCGACCAGTTAACGGTCCTGATCAACGGCTACTCCGAGTCCCGCATCCCTCTCCTCCAGTCACTCGCCGCCACCTACGCCGCGTCCCCACTGGTATCCTCTGTGCTCGTCCTCTGGGGAAACCCCTCCACCCCGGCCCAAACCCTGGCCCGTTTGGCCCAAAATCTCTCAGTCTCCTCCTCCTTCAGCGCAGCATCGGTCTCCCTGGTCCGCCAACCATCAAGCAGCCTCAACGCTCGGTTCCTCCCCCGACCCTCCTCCATCGGGACCCACGCCGTTTTGATTTGCGACGATGACGTGGAAGTTGATCACCAATCGTTCGAGTTCGCGTTCAGAATCTGGGGATCGAATCGAGACCGTCTGATCGGGTTCTTCGTAAGATCGCACGATCTGGATCTGTCCAGGAAAGAGTGGATTTATACGGTACACCCGGACAGGTACTCGATCATGCTCACCAAGTTTATGATATTGAAAAGTGATTATCTGTTCAAGTACAGCTGCGAAGGTGGGCCCAGGATGGTCGAGATGAGGGGGATCGTGGATGGAATGCGGAACTGCGAGGACATCTTGATGAATTTTGTGGTGGCTGATGAGACGAATGCGGGGCCCATATTGGTGGGGGCAGAGAGGGCGAGAGATTATGGGGATGCGCGGAACGACGGTGGTGATGAACGGTGGGGATTGAAGGGTGAGGGAGTGAGAGAGGTGGGGTTGAGTAGTAGGAGAGGGGAGCATAGGAAGAGGAGGGGAGCCTGCATGAGGGAGTTCCATAGGGTGATGGGAAGAGTGCCTTTGAGATATGGTTATGGGAAGGTGGTTAATTCAGTTGGTGAACAAGGGTTGTGTGAGAAAGGAGGGCGTTTGATGCTTTGTGATCAAGAACAGGAGTAGCTTATTTATGTGTGGAATGTAATTGTACTTGTTTGGGACAATGGGACTAAATAAATACACAAACAGTAATTCAGTTGGCGAACAAGGGTATCAAGTAAGGCCGTGAAATTTTGATATGAAATGTGAATTCAAAATTATGATTGTAATTAAGTAGAGTCGAGTATTGGATGTTTAAGTTTGGTTTGTTTAATTTTTTTCGAACATAAGCCGAATTTGAGCTAGATAATTTGTTCAAGCTCTATCCATTTATTTTTCGAATGAGGTAGAGTTTGTTCACGAACTACTCAATTAACTTATCATTCCAAATATAAAGTAAATGTCATAATTTTTTTTTCTTTTTATAAATTCCTACTAACTATTAGTTATTTAATTATTGTTAATATATTAAATAAATTAACTTAAATTTTAAATAATCTAATCTTGAGTTTATATGTTTATCTTATAGTAAACATATAAATGAGCCGAGCTACTCAGTTAATTTATATACAATTAATCATTACATACACGAATATAATGAATGTATAATCTGTTTTATAGGGTTATGATTGACCTATAAATTTTATGTCTACTCGACACGCGATATAAGGACTAATAATTTTTTATAGACCTGTGAACTCAACATAAACCCAATACGAAATTAGTTATGGTTGAGAAGTTTGAACTGTTTAATTAAATTGATTGAATTAAAGTTGACTTATATAATCTTCACACAAATATGAATTATCACCTTTAATATCAATACCTTGTTTGGCTTTCTCCGCAACAATGTAAATGTCAGTAACACCTCCCTTCACCACCACATAGACTCTCACCCTTGTCTTGGCTCTTCCCCAATCATTGCACCTAACCCCAACATTCTGTCATACTCGCCCAGCACGCACCAATACATTTGAAACACTTACAGCACCTACTTTTAACTCTACATAGACTTAGGGGTGACAATTTTTTACACGACCGGCGAAGCTGACACGAAAATATAGGGTTTGAATTTATGCTAATCGAGTTCGGTCAATATGACCCGTTGTTTTTTTTTAGTTAAAAGTAAAAAAACCTAAACCTAAAGTTCTCTCATATTCTCTCTCAATCTCCCTACTTCTCAACTGCTCAGTTCTCATCTTCTCTCTCTTTCTCTCGATCTCCCTCTCTCTCTCTCTCCGTCTCACGCGTCGTCTTAGTGTCTCTAGCACATCTCGGTCTCTCCACTGCTCGTTTCTAGCATCTCTACATCCCTCTCTCTCTCTTGTCTCTTCGTCATTTCAGTCTTCAGATGTGGTTGATTCAGTGATTTGCTTAATTCGTGACACGACCCAGCAACTAAATGGGTTGACATGTCGTGTTCGGGTGACCCGCTAAAATAGCAAGTCCTGTTCGAGTTTACCCTTAATGGGTTGGCAGGTCGATCCAAACCTGACATGCTAACCTGTTTTGCCAGCCCTACATAGACCCCGTTAGCCCCATACAAAGCATGTTCCTCCTTATCACTGTTGCCAAAATCTTGAAATATGATCCACTTCATTTTAAATGAAAATTGATAGTATCTAATTTATGGTAAGGATTTAAAGTTAGTATATCAGACGGTATATATAAAGAATGCTGGCACGTCTTTTAATAAAAATAAATAGGGAAAAAAATACATTTTTCTCCCCTAAAGTTTCACAATTTTTTCACTTTTGCCTCAAATATTTAAAAATTGGCAATTTACCCAACCAAGTTTTTGAAATTGTCAATGTTGCCCATCCGTTACTTAAATCCGTCTTCTTTGACGGAAATTGACCCATGTGCATTGCATATTTGCATGTAAGTTTTTAGAGACATATGTCTCAAAAATACCCCTAATTTTTTGTTTTTTAAGAAGAAAAAAATTGTTAAGATGGCCAAAACCACACCTAAAAGGTCAATCTCCATATTTGAACCGAGAAGTCACATTGAGATCTCCCCCACCCTTTTTAGCCTCTTTGGAGGCCGAACCCACCTTTTTGGAGGCCCTATCCTTGCGCAGCAATCTTGTCCACTCTTACTCCACCATAAGATGGCCAATTACCACCTCCTCGAGTCGCTCTCAGCTCTGGATCTATTTCTTTGAAGTTTTTGGATTTTGTTTTTTTAAAATGAAATCTGTCAACTTCAAAGAGCTCTACCACCACATGTGCCCTTTCACTGTGTTCTTAAGCTCTGTCGCTTCCTATTGCTACCAGCCACGCCGCCATCCAAGCAACACGCGACGATACATGCACAACCCCCCTGCCACCACTTCAACCGGGCCTTTGTGGTGGTCCGTGTCCTCCAAGCACCCACTGCCAACGCATGTGGTTCACATGGTGACAAGTGGCCCATCTTCGCCGATCTGCCAACGTTCACATGCCACCTCCCTTCACCTCGTCATCCACCAGTGGCTACGCTTAGTGTATTTTTCTAACTATCATTTAAAAATTCCCGTGATTTTTTTTTTTTTTTCTCTTTTTTGGCTGACCTTGTGTTGGCCTTATGTTTTGTTTCTTCCTTTGTATTTATGTTCTGTCCAAACAAAGTGTTTGCGTAGGGTTGAAATGCCTTGCACCAGTCATGTCTCTACCAACACCTTATGAAACCACTTTTATTGATGACCAGTTTTCTTAGTCTTCATGTCAAGAAGTCATAAGACCACCTCATACCTTTGATGCATTCTTTTTTAAATTTTGTTTACTGTGTTTGTGGGACTTAATGTTGGGTTGCCCACCTCTCTTTTGTTTTTGTTTGTTGTAATTCGTTTTTTTCTCTAATGCACTTAAAGAAAAAAAAAATGATACAAAGGCCCAATTATTTGTCATGTTGATTCAAACTTTGCGTGAGCAATTTAGTTCAAAACTCCACATCTTAAGCTTCCAATGTGAATGGGCTCTAACTAAAGTTCACATTCCCTATCAAACTGTACCAGTAAAAATTCAAAACTAATCATAAAAATATTCTTATAATTTTTTTTTTTTAAAAAAAAAAAACGTTAAAACTATAATTTAAAAAAGAAACTAATGGGTGTTGGCAATGCGTTTGAAAGAAAATGTAATCCAGTAACATTGGAGCACATCTCCATGGACTCAAAAAGGAGAAAACTCAAGCAGAAAGGATTCTTGACTTGTTTTACGCATTAGATAAAATCCTGGAAACTATTTCCTCAGAAAACAGGTTCCCAAGAAGAAATATGTGCGAATGTTAGACCAAAGAAAGAAAAAACGCACCAAACTAAGGACAACCAAATGAACACGAAGACCAGAGATAGCGGTGTATAGGAATTTGCAGAGATAGCGGATTAAAGGAATTTGCAAGTTAAAGGGGGTGTCTCATTTGACCGGGGAGCCCCTGCCACCGCAGGAAACGTATTAAAGAGTGAGAAAAAAAAATTGTGTTCAGCACCAAAAACCTTAAACATCACCTGTTTTCAGCAAAACACATAGGGAGAGAAACAACAGAAGAAAAACGAATGTACTTGAGCTTACTAGACCAGCTTCAGAGATATATATCTCAGCAAATCTGAAGAGCAAAAGAAATTTAATTTACGAGTAGTTAAACACCTTCTTTGCCATTAGATCTTGCAAAGAGGCTGCCTGAATTACTACTCGAAAAAAAACCGTACGAATAAGATCATTAAAATATACCCAAAAAAAATCAGCAACCGAAACAACAATTGAACAAATAATAACCAAATATCATTGATAATCAAAAACTGCAAACCCTATGTTCTGAAGAAAGAAACAGAAAAAATTGTATCAGCCAAATCAAAGCGATCCGCTACATTTGAAATGAAATTCGTAACGGATATGGTGAAAGGTTGAAAGTTCAGTATAGGGGCTATATTCATCTCTATGGCACTGTATTTGATAGCCAAAGAGCCAAACTCAAGCCCCATATTGAACACCTTTTTATGGATTAAAAGAAATTGCCACAGAACAGAACACGGATCCAGAGGAATTAAATCTCTTAGAAGAACAGGACGGTCTCAACGTGATGTATAAACTGGGAAACCCTAACGCCGAATTCGAATTCGAATTCGAATCCGCCTCCCTGATCTTCTGTTGGTGTGAAACCCTAATCCTAGGCGAGTTGGGTATACGAGCTTCTAAGCGATATATAAACGACGGAGATAGCTATTTGCCCTTCTTGTCCACCAAGATTCACAGATTTACCCTCGAACATTTTTTGTTTCACTTTTCTTCATGTTTGGGTCAAGGTAGGCCCATTGGGCCTGCGAGAGGTCTTTCTCCCTAGACGTTTTTTTTTTAAAAAAAATTATAACTCTTTTATCTTGTTCTTTTACCTTATCTTCAAAACATTATTTTACTGATTTACACACATGCAACCAAAGAAAAATACTCTTTTTTTTCAGAAATATTTGTTTTATTAAATTCTTGGTTTTCGTGGTTATTTTTTATGTTGTTAAAATTAAACTTAAGTGTTTTTGAGGCATTTAGGTTCATGTGGGAAGAACATTAGGACATGTTTAGTACGAGGAATGACTATTCCATGGAATAGCCTTTATCAAGTATAAAATAAGTGTAATGCATTAGCCTTGAAATAGTCATTCGATGGTATGAATGAATAGTTATTCCTTTAATTAAAGAAATAACCAATTCTTTTTCAACTTAAGAGGGAATGATTATTCCCTCAATTGAAGGAATATGTTATTCCATTCATAACTATTGGAATGGTTATTTCAAAGTTAATTACTCTACTCATTTCATTTTTAATATAGGCTATTCCATGGAATAGCCATTCCACGTACCAAACATAACCATAATTTTTTGATAAATTAGAATAGAAAAGTTGACTAAGTAAGATGGAATAGTTCGATTGGTTTAGAGAAAGCTGTTTTCGATTATTAAAATAGTTAGTAAATTCAAATTTAGTGGTTGTTGAAATTTTAAACTAAAAAAATAATATTTTAGGTAGCTTAACCATACCACCCATGCCCGACGTTGGGCCTTGGTTGGACCCAGTGTTGTGGGTTTTAGAGTATATGAGTCCATTAGATTAAGCTTATAATATATTAATTCATTGATTGGAAGTTTGTAACTTGAAACAAATGTGCTTTAAAACTTTTATTTTAGAATTAAAGCTGACTTAATGGTTAAGGGCTTGGTTTGGCAGGTGGTGGAGAGTTTGAATTCCCACCCCGGCCACCCATAGTGAGTTTTTCAAATGAGAAATGTTATTTCTCTATCTTCTATAAGTCTCTCATTTATCTCTATTCTTTTTTAAAAAATATAATATAAAAATCATGAAAGTCCTATGAGTAATGCTAAGGGTCCGTTTGGGATTGCGATTTCAAAAAATGCGATTTTAAAAATAACAATTTTAAAAAGTGCAATTTGAAAACGTGATTTTTGAAAACGCAGTTAAACGTTTGGCAAAAACGTAGTTTAGCCTTTAAAATCATAGTTTAACTTTTAAAGTTCTGCGTTTTCAAAAAATCACCCCCTTAACAACGATTTGAAAACGCAGATTTTCTACATTTTCAAATCACAATTTTTTAAAAACGCAGTTCTCAAATAATCTAGTTTTTTGCAATTTGGTTTAAAATTGTATTTATTGTCTATGAAATCTCAATCTCAAACCCACCCTAAATATCATTTTTGTGTCATTGTGTCACTCCAACAATGATATGGTTAGTTTGAAAAAGTGATGAATGAAAAATGAATAGGAGATTGAGAAATAGCTTGTCTCTCTTCAAATTATTTTTTGTAATTATTTTAGGATCCGGCTTACATTTGATATTTTAAAGTACCCCATATCTGCAGTAGTTTAAACTACCGCAAATCAAAGGCTTAGGCCTTGTTTGGAAACACCATTTTCGAATTTGTTTTTGTTTTTGTTTTTGTTTTTTTTTTTGATATTGTAACGAAGTTAAGAAAAAAATACAAATCTGGATTTTAAGTTTGGCTAAATGAGTTGGGCGTTTGGGAATTAAAAACCGTATGGTTAGCTTTGCACAAAACTCCATGGGGTGAGCTGTGCATACAATTCAGTGCCCACCAGACTTACATGCAGAAAAAAAAAAAACTCAAAAATCAAAG
>FXXK01000359.1:27458-105072 GCA_900184695.1 Betula pendula
TCATGTACATAGATGTACATATATGCATGTTAAAATTACATTTATGTAATTACAAAATTACTTCTGAGTATATATATATACACAAAAATTACATGTACATGTACATAGATGTACATATATGCATCTATATCAAAATCTTGATATACATCTAAAACAAAATTTAAATATGTATGTAGATGTACAGAGGAGGTTTGGGCAACAAATAGTTTACCATCTAACTATATAATATGCATGAAATTAGATGTAGATCACATCATAAATCATAGAAAAATAGTAGCCCAAACAAATCAGCATTAGGGAACTCAGACATAACTTTAAAGACATTACACATAAATACTACTACATATTACTGAAACATAACTTGAAAGAGTTAACACATAAATACTGCTAATATTACATTGCATTAAGATATGCGTCCGAAACTAGGGACCAGTTTTTAAACTCACAAAGTACTAAATAGATTACATGCCAAAAATTGTAGCACACATGCTACCCATAATGCTTCCTTCTAAATAGATTACATGCCAAAACTGGTTCCGGGCTAAAGAAAAAAATAAGATTGTTCTTAGACAACCCCCACATAAACCTTAAAAATACACAAATAGGCAGCATTCTTATCACAAGAAACTATCCTACAGTGTTGTTAACCAGGCCTTCTGCCTCGAAGGAGCTATTGCAATGAACCCATTACGGGTGGTCTCATCCTTCAACACCTCAAAGGCTCTTAGATAAGTTTGGTCATCTAGGTCAGGGGCAATCTTATCAAGTAGATTTAGGGCCCTACTCATGCTATTTGTATAAGACGCAGCACTACCCACACCGTCGTGGTTGCCTTCACCACCACTTAGACGCTGCTGATTCTAAAGCATTTGCTCATTTTTCAAGCGGTGGACCTCGGTAAACTCTTTCAAAGCGTCACTCCGAAGGGAGTCCATAGAAGATAAATCCTTCCCCTTTTTTTTTGAGTCCAAACTAGGTTCGGATTCTTCAACACGACGCTTCCCACGCTGGTTACCCCCAATTACTACACCCCTATATGGCTGAGATTGTAATCCACCCACACTACCCCAAGGATCTCCACCCCCATTTCCACAAGCACCCCAATTACCACCAGCATCTCCAAGACTACCTACCCCCAACATTGACATGCATCCCAAACCGCAAGAGTGCATCATTCAACTCATCCTCCCCCTCATTATCCGGTGGCGTCCTAGCGGATGAATGTTGTAGAGCCTCAGTGGTAGTTAATCCATTAAAAAGTACCCCCAACAACTCTTAATTCAGACAATCCTTCTTCTGGAATCAGCCAGCCTTCTTGTTTATCAATCATATAAAATTATTAATTTTATAGGGTTAAAAATAAAAAACCAAAAAAAAAAAAAAAAAAGAGAAAAAGGTTACCTCTATTGTCTAGTAATTCTAAAAAAACCTATATTAGAAAGACTTAGGAGCGGAATTTACCCTAAGGTACTGTTGCCACGAGGTCTCAATCCCATGGACAGTGTTGGAGACTAGGTCCCAGCAGAGACCAGTTCTGTACTGAAGGAGACCAAAAAACTCTCAGTGGTTTATTCAAAGTAGGGTAAGTTTAGTCCGACACTGTTCAGTGGTATAGTTCCGACCAGTCATTTTAGACAGTCTGGATGCAATCAGCGGCCACATGGTGTTATTAACTGACCCATTTACTATTCTCCCATTATTGACGAGTTCAACTAAAAGTTGCACGAAAATGTTTTCAAATTGAGCCGGCCAAGTTGTCGTGTCATCAGATTCAATGGGTTCCATTTAAATATATATATATATATCATGAAACAACAAATGACATTATCAACCAACCCAGTAATTAGAGGTGGGTGTGTACGATGTGGAACACAAAATTTGTGTACGGAAACATATCTTACTCCTTTTGCTTGAGACAGGTGAATTCGGAATATGACTTCGCTTGCTATCCTTGTCCAGTATGCCTATGGGAAAACAATGATCAAATGTTAGTAAAATGCCTGTATTCCCTTTAACCATATCCTCACATCACTTTAATCAGATCCGACGGTTGAAGAGGAATTGAAGTTGATCGAATGGTCCACCAAACTTGTACGCGGTTCCCAGCTGCGCGTTTCAAGGAGCACAGAGACGGCTATCTTGCAGGCTTGGTTAAACGAAGCTCCTGTGTTCCAACGTAGGCATGATAATGTTCTGGCTAAATCAAACGGGCGGGACTTTTGATATACACTGATGAGGCATGCAACGGACAGATATTGAATATTAATAAAAATATGTGGTGATCTGGTAAAACTCATCTAATGGCATGGTCAAGTTCTGGACAGTCCTTATGCATTCAACGCATGCCGGCTATGGACAAGTGTTAAACCATTCCACAACTAACAAGGGAAAAAGTGCAAAAGGCACAATCTCCTTACTTGGGCGTCACTGCATGGAACAAATATGGTAGATCTCACAGAGTACCTGAATCCTTAGGTCTGACATGCGTTGATTATAGCAATGGACCAGTGAGTGTTAGGAAATAATATGGGCGTTGGGCTTTATGATTCCAAGAAAGGGACGTTGCGTCGTTATACCCACATTTATTACATTTTACATAAACGACAATTTATGAAATGTGGGCTGTACAAATTTTTACTTCAGGTACTGAAATTGGGTTCCGAGCCCAATTCAAGAACTCAAAATGGGTTTGAGTTGGGCATTCCAGATTTGTCTTGGGTTTTGGCTTTTTCAAGGGCTCAAACACGAAATTCACATTGGGTTTTGGAAAACCCAAAGCAAATCACAAAATTTGAGCTTCCAAACAAGGCCTTAGATTCAACCATTAAGGTTTTTTTTTTTTTTTTTTTTTTTTTTTTTTTTTTTTTTTTTAAACTCAAAAACATAGCTGTGTCTTTATATGCGGTAAGTACTTAAAACAAAATCATGCTCTTTCCTTTTGTCAAATAAAAATAGTTGTACAGAACGTTGTTAATGCCCGGTTAGGATCCGTCAAAATGAAATAGTAACCGCACAGTAAATAAATTTTCATGGGGTACTGTTTGCGTGAGGTTAACGCCCGGTTATTTTTCTTTTTTGTCAAGAGAATTTGTTATTTTATTATGCATTATAATTGGATGCTGCAAAACAGATAAGAAATTTTTTTTTTGGTAAATGCGTAGATGGTTATTGATTATAAGTTATTTGATGATGTAGTTTCTTTTGATAAGACACACAAAACTAATAAGGAGTATCGACCACTTGCAATGTTTGTTGGGTTTAACCATCACAGAAAGGTTGTGATATTTGGAGCCGCACTTCTATACGATGAAATTATAGAGTCCTCCCAATGGTTGTTTGAAACTTTTTTTGAGAAATGACGGGGAAGAAGCTAAATACAATCTTTACTGATCAAGATCTAGCAATGACAAAAGTTATCTCATTGGTGATGCCTAAGTACCATCGATTGTGTACGTGGCATTGAATGCAAAATGCTTTGAAACATGTTGGTAATTTATTAAGATGTGAGAATGGGTTTAAAAGTGATCTCAATGCATGTTTTAAAGTTTAGGAAGAGGAAGAGGAAGGGGAGTTCCTTAGTGCTTGGGATGCTATACTTCATAAGCACAATGTATGTGACAATTTTTTACTACAACGTTTACTTGAAGTGAAAGAGAAATGGGCTAAAGCATATGTCAAGATGTCTTTTTCTGCAGGAATGAATTCAACACAAGTGAGTGAAAGTTTGAACGCTGACCTAAAGGATTATTTACAGTCAAATTATGATATTGTGAAGTTCTTTACACATTTTGAAAGATTATTTAATGATAAGCGCTACAAGGAATTACTAGCGGAGTATAATTTAAGACAAAAGTTACCAAAAATTAAGATGTCATCACCTATGTTGGTACAACCAAGAAAGATTTATACTTCTTGACCATTTTTTAAGTAAAGCAATACGAAGAGTTCCAAAAAGCTTATGTCAAGGAGCGTATCGAAAGAAACTTATCTCATGAATATATAGTGTCATTTTATGATAAGCCTCAAGATCGTAGAGTCATTTGGAATTCTTTAGAAAACAATGTTCCATATAGTTGCAGAAAGTTTGAGAGATGTGAAATTTTGTGTAGCCATGCTTTAAAAATTCTTGATGTTATAAATATTAAGATAATTCCAAATAAGTACATCTTTAAGAGATAGACAAAAGATGTAAGGAATGAGATTGTGCAAGACTGGAATGGACATGAAATAATAATAGACACCAATTTAGAAATCACAAATCGATATAAGTTCTTGTGCCCATTGTATGTCAAACTTAGCAGTTGAGCAGTTGAATGTGAAAAAGTGTACAAGATAGCATTGAAAAAGAATACTAAGTTGAGCAAAAAGGTTGAAGATGCCATTAGAAGGAAATTCGATCTTTGCCAAATTGATAATTCTCAAAAAAATTCATTAGATGATGTAATACCCCGAAAGATTAATCAAGGGTAGGTTATCCTTGATTAAGGTTTATAGGATGAGAGGGTTGCCTAAAAGCTAAATTTTTTGGACTTTTTTAGCTAATACGTACGTTCGTGTAAAGGCAAAAACGTTCGTCCATACAATACACACATACGTTCGTATAAAGTAGCATACGTTCGTAACTGTGTCGGTTTGCATTGTTCATCTTTGCGCGTGCAGTAGGTCATGCACCTAGCATGTATGTCAATGAAGGACGTATAAACGTTCGTATAAAGCTGCATACGTTTGTGCAGCCCAGATTTTAAGTTTTTCCAGTAGTCTTTACTCAGACGTTCTAGCTCTATAAATACCTCTCATACCTCGAACCTTCAGCACATTTTCAACCTTTTTTCGTGTGCCTTCTGAGAGTGAGTGAGTGAGGGAGATTCTTGAGGAAGAGAAGGAACTCTTGAGTTTTGTTCTTCATGTGGGGTAACCTCTCTACATTAACTCATTTTTCTCCGTTTTGTTTAAGGTTTCTATCTTTATTTTCGTGCTTTTAGTTTTTGGTTTAGAGTTATTTGCTAGGTTTAGATTCTTAGTTTGAGACCTTAGAGTTTTGAGTTTGAAACCCTAGATTTACTATGACCTTACGTAGTTAGACGTTCGTTAGTTTGCATGTTTACCTTAGTTTATGTTTTCTAACCTTAAGGACCTTATCCAAACCTAGGAAGCATTATTGGAGGTTTAGAAGGGCCTAATGAACTATGAACAACTTTTTGGTCGATATAGGAATGTTTGTGAGTATGTTAGGAACGTTCGTGCACATGCGTTCATGTGTTATACATACGTTCGTATGCATACGTTTGTGTATTATACGCACACGTTCGTACCTCGGATAGAATGCCAATTTTTGGGAGATTACAGCTTGTAAGTGATTTTTACCTAGCTTTAGACTAATGGAAAGATACTTTTTCAGATTCAAACATTGAAAATCTGTTGGAAGACTATTTGGTTAATCTTTACGACATAAGTGAGTAAACTCACACAGATATTTATTATTATTTTCCGCATAGCATGACTATTTTTTATATACAAAATATGCATGTCTACAACTTTCATGAAATATTTATTTATGCTTAAATGTGAACTTTATTTGTGAAAACGGTTATGATTAACAAAGAGAATGAAATGATGAGTTGTGAAAAACATGCATATAAAAGACACAAAGATTAATGTGTATTGTATGACATAGAACACCAGTACGTAAGGTAGAACGGTCATGAGGTTACTATTATTACGAGTTGATTCTAATGATCAAATATTTCTTTTATGATGAGATACTTGAATCCATTGGTTATAGTTTTGTGATCAGAGCATTGTTCTTTGAGTGGGGTCATTGTTACAGCTTTGCTAGTCAGTGTGGGCTACTCGAGGTCAGATTCGGTCGAACTGCTAGTATAAGGCGATACGTTTGTGTAATGTCCGAGGCACTAGAATTGTACCAAAAGTCTTTTAGGATGCTCAAACCTTACTGAGAGAGGGTAATGTCTCAGGTAGATATATTATCATATATCTTATAGTATATTCTTATGTCATGATTTTGTAAAAAATGGAATACACTGCATATATCTTTTATAAACTGAGTTCACAATGATAACCTGTGTACTATGTGTAATACTATAACACTGAAGGATTTAATTAGGAGGACTAACTACACTTTAGTGTAAATTATGATATTAAAATAGATCAAATATACTTGATGTTTAAATTTTATGTTCCCAGTTTGAATTGAGAAGTACTTAGTTTAAACTAGACTAAAAGAAATATAACTTTTAGAACTTTAGGAATTTTTTTTAAGAATGATAGTAGTTGATAATGTATATAAATTTAAGTATTTCCTCTGGCATTCACGTGAATACTAGAGTTAGCTTATAACATAATAATAATAATAATAATAATAATAATAATAATAATAATAATAATAATAATACAAGAAAATCTAGAAAATGCTGCTTGATTATGTAGATATTGGTTCTGCAACAGAATCAAACTTACAATATGAATTTTCAACAGCTTATATTTGTATGAACTAAGGTTGCAACCTTTTAAATTTGCGCCTTGTTGGTCTCTTCTCTGTGAATGCATGTGCAGGAAAATGTAAGGGGTCATTAACAGAAGTTGTCTTTGAATTAAATGTAAAAGAGTTAGAAATGTCATTGAAAATGGAATTTGGGAATACTCCACTATTCCAACATGTGAGATAAAAGCTTTTTAACTTTCTTAAAAATGTTGTCGGCACAAGTTCAGTCAATCAATAATCCAACCAAACTCCAAGAAAACCACTTGAAGAACTAGGCCATTACCAATATAACCATCAAACAACATTATAGATAACAAATAAATTCGTTGAATAAGCAATAGTGTAAATAGATATAAATCCCCCAAAAAAAATCTTACAGATCATAATCAAGTCATCATATAAAGAAAGCAAGCACAGATGGAAGATCATAAACATCAACATGAAGGTCGTAAGAACAAAATCAAAAGAACACACTTATAGTAAATCTTTTACAATAGCATAGAGTCAAAATTGCAGCTACTTTGAACTGTACAGACATTCTATTCAACTTAAAATACAACAGATATAGAGATACTCCATAAACTACATTACTGGGTAAATCAGTCTTTGCAAAAAGGATAATTCTAATGTTTGACCAACAAGTACCCAACACTAGGGGTGGACATGGGTTGGATCGGGCCGGATATTGAGGATATCTAATACCTGATTCGAGGTATGCGAGTTTGAAAAATGAAAACCCGAAACCCACTGTTACTAAACAGTAACCGATGGGTATCGGGTATGGAGGGGGCGGGGCGGATCGGGTATTACCCGATCAAGATATGATAAATCAGATCTAAATCAAATTTGATCATATTTGATTTACCGACAAAACATATTGTCACTCAGGCGTGGGCATGGGCATGGTGTGGTAGAGGGATGACGTGGGTTGGCAGCGTGAGGGCGTGGGCATGGGCATGGTGTGGTAGAGGGATGACGTGGGTTGGCAGCGTGAGGGCGTGGGCATGGCAGAGAAGGAGTGAGACGGAAGAGAAGGAGAAAAGAAGAGAAAGAGAAGGAGAAAATGAGAGAGATGGAAGAAGGAGAGAAGATGTGAGAGTGAGAGTGATTCATCTGAGAGAGAAGAGAAGGAAGAAGGAAGAAGGAAGAAGGAAGAAGGAGAAAAGAAGAAGTGATTCGTCTGAGTGTCGTTTGAGAGAGAGAGAGTATGAGATTAAGGTTTCTTGAAAAATATGGTTTTATACCATATATCATATACGCGAGTCGGATCGGGTAATACCTGAATTTTATAAATATAACCCGATACCCGACCCGATCCAGATGGGTATCCAAAAAAATAACCAGTATCCAAAAAAAACACATAAAAACCGAGTTGGTCGGAGCGGGGTGGCGTGGGTATTGTGAGGCGGTGCAGGTTTTGCCCACCTCTACCCATCACACTTATGTGGTCAACAGCTCTTGGCTAGGGCCAACTATTAAATCATTTGATAGCCTTTTGCACAGCTACACATATCAAAACATAAGGATTAAATATCAAAATTTGTATTTAACAGAGACAAAGATAATTGGGAAGTTGGTATTACAAATAGATTAAAATGTGCAATGCCAAGAACCATATATTTCTTCAAGTACAAATGCATTCAAGTTTTACAAACACAAAAATGGCACTAAGTGAAAGATGGATACATCAGAAGAACACCCAATTGAGCAATGCATTGAAATTCCCCTAACAAAGCTCAAACCCTAAACTCATAACTACAACAATTCCTCCCAACCAAAAAACCCAAATAAAAAACCACTTGCAAACACGCTTGGCTCATTGCTATGATTTCTATCAAAATTTACCCGCTCGAATAATCAAATTGGAAATTGGAACACTGTAACAGATCACAGAAGTGGGTCTAAAATAAAAGAAATGAGTGATTTGGTAAGACTAAAATTAGAAATGAATACAAGAAGGCGATGGATGACCAAGTAAGGTAGTAAAAAGAAGCAAACCATAAAGGAGCTAGACG
This sequence comes from Betula pendula, assembly GCA_900184695.1. NCBI lineage: Eukaryota > Viridiplantae > Streptophyta > Magnoliopsida > Fagales > Betulaceae > Betula > Betula pendula. Next base: position 35,976 of record FXXK01000359.1, read on the forward strand.
AGGGAGACGATGAGCAGGGAAGAGACGCCATAGACGAGGAGAATGGTGGACTATCTGATGCCTCCATTTTCGCCTTCCTCTCACAAAACTCACCCTCCTTTTCTAAGCAAAGAGCAGAGAGAGAGTTTGAGGAGGAAACGTAGCACAGAGAGAGAGTTTGAGGAAGAATCAGACTTTGCTTAGAGGAGAGAGAGTCTGAGGAAGAATAGACTTTGCATAGGAAAAGAACAAAAAGAAAAAAATTGTTTGCTGTTTTATTTGACGAAAGGAAACAGCGTAATTTTGTTTTAAGTAGTTACCGCATCTTTGAGTTAAAAAAAATCAAAGGTTGAATCTCAGCCTTTGATTTGCGGTAGTTTATATGCGGTACTTCAAAGTACCGCATATAAGCCGGATCCATTATTTTATAATTTCATACAAAAATATTTTCAAGACAAGAACTTATTGACTTTCCTTTTTCGAACTAGCCTGAATTAATNCCAACCCGATCCAGACGGGTATCAAAAAAAAAAAAAAATCCATATCCGAAAAAAAACACACAAAAACCGAGTTGGTCGGAACAGGGTGGTGTGGGTATTGCGGGGCGGTGTGGGTTTGCCCACCTCTACCCATCACACTTACGTGGTCAACAGCTCTTGGTTATGGCCAACTACTAAATCATTTGATAGCCTTTTACACAGCTGCACATATCAAAACATAAGGATTGAATACCAAAATTTGTATTTAACAGAGACAAAGATAATTGAGAAATTGGTATTACAAATGGATTAAAATGTGCAATGTCAAGAACTATATATTTCTTCAAGTACAAATGCATTCAAGTTTTACAAACACAAAAATGGCACTAAGTGAAAGATGGATACATCAGAAGAACACCCAATTGAGCAATGCATTGAAATTCCCCTAACAAAGCTCAAACCCTAAACTCATAACTACAACAAAACCTCCCAACCAAAAAACCAAATAAAAAACCACTTGCAAACACGCTCGACTCATTGCTATGATTTCTATCGAAATTTACCCACTCGAATAAACAAATTGGAAATTGGAACACTATAACAGATCACAGAAGTGGGTCTAAAATAAAAGAAATGAGTAATTTGGTAAGACTAAAATTAGAAATGAATACAAGAAGGCGATGGATGACCAAGTAAGGTAGTAAAAAGAAGCAAACCATAGAGGAGCTAGACGAGGGAGATGACGAGCAGGGAAGAGATGCCATAGACGAGGAGAATGGTGGACTATCTGATCCCTCCATTTTCGCCTTCATTTCACAAAACTCACCCTACTTTTCTAAGCAAAGAGCATAGAGAGAGAGTTTGAGGAGGAAACATAGCGCAAAAAGAGAGTTTGAGGAAGAATCAGACTTTGCTTAGAGGAGAGAGAGTCTGAAGAAGAATAAACTTTGGGTAGGAAATGAACAAAAAGAAAAAAATTGCTTGCTGTTTTATTTGACGAAATGGGACAACATGATTTTGTTTTAAGTAGTTACCGCATATAAAGACACATCTATGTCTTTGAGTTAAAAAAAATCAAAGGCTGAATCTCAACCTTTGATTTGTTGTAGTTTATTTGCGGTACTTTAAAGTACCGCATATAAACCGGATCCATTATTTTATAATTTCCTACAAAAATATTTTCAAGACAAGAACATAGTGACTTTCCTTTTTGAACTAGCCTGAATTAATGCCAAATAATTATTCCCATTATATGGGTGGCCATCTTATAAATATTTGTTTAAGAAAATTGAAAAGTCTCACTCCATAATTGCATTTCTTCCAAAATTAAAAACCTTAAGCAATTATATTATCAAATTATGTAAATTCATGTTGTTTCTTGTATCAAACAGCTTGAAAATGTTACATATTAAAAATGTAGCATGTTACTAAGGTAGCATCGTTTTAAATATATAAATGTAACTTGTAATTTATTTTATACGTTAATTTATTTAATTGTTTTTGAAATTTTCATATTTTGAAATTTCTATATATTCATCAACATATTAACTACAAGTATATATTTTGTAAAGTTGAAATATATAAATAATGTCTGTATTCATCCACACATTAACTTAAAAGAACAATCAAAAAATTAAAATTTGAAAGATAATTTGATTACTTAAAAGTAAATTGAGAAAATAAATCCATGTAAAAATTTAACATGTTCAAAAATTTCCAAAAAGTTCTATTTGTGCCTTGATTTCTTAAAAAAAATTTGGGAGGAGCATGAAAAATGAAAAAGAAAATTTTTTAATATGTGTTTTTGGAGAAGGGAAACTAAATGAAAAAAAGAAAAAAAAAGAAAAAGGGAAGAGTAGTTGACTCAAGTAGGACTATAGGAGGGACATTATTATGAATTGGGACTGGCCACTTTGATTTATATAAAGTTATAATTTTTATATGTCTAATTTAAAAAGGAGACAACTAAAATAAATGAAAAATAATTGATCTTAGTAAGAGAGACATTCAAAATATTTTTTATACATAAAATATTTTTTGCCCCCACTCGCCCTACCCTAGTCCCGCCACTTGTAACAAGTCGGGGTGTTACATATAATTTCACATTTGAACATTACAATTTGGAAATATTAAAAAATCAATGTAAAGTGCTCAAACATTCTATTTTTGTTTGAGGTTATAACGATGTATACGAATTAGCTGTTTGCTCCACTTTAGGCGCTTGGCTGATGTTGTTTTGAGAACGATGATTGAGGAGCATATACCATTCCATAAAGATTCTCGATTAACCACTTGACTAACTCAATCATAGCCATCCTTTTTTTCTAGTGAAAATTAGTCCTTATTTTCATCTGAACAAAAAAAAATCATAAAAGTAGATATTCCCAAAAGAAAGCAAAATATACTATCAATATAAATATCATGGGATCAATTTTATATATATATATATATATATGAATTCAACCGTGCCAAATTTTCATTAACGAGAAAAGTAAAATTACTGTGTTCAGTAATTACAATGTCAAAAATACAAAGAAGGGCTTTTTTCATGTAAACTTGCTAATCTATAAAAAAAAAGTGCTTCCTTAGTTAGCCTATTATCTATTTTATTCACCTCCTTTTTGACATAACACACACTCATACTAGTAAATTATTCAAAATAACTCTAGCATCTTCAATCAAATTGACCATATCTCCCTTACCTTCTTCAAAACTTGCACAATCTAATCTTATTTTTTGATGTCCCAATTCCTAAGCAAATAGAGCACCTCTAAACGTTGTAGTAGCTTCAGCCAATTAAATGATAAATACACCCACCTTCTCTTATAGTAAGTCCACTCAATTTAAATAATTCTTATAAATTATGTTTGTTAAAAATAATTTTTTTATTTTTTTCAAATAAAAACATTAATAAATTAAGTCAAACACAAAACGCACGCTTACAAACGCAACAATAACTTTTATATTTATACTATATCAAAACACATTTTTCAAATTGAAAACAAGAAACACCTTAAAAATACACTGCCAAACGAAACTCTGTTGCATATATACTGACGTCACGTGGTTATTTAGACGGTTGAAAATTGAAATAGTCTTCGCTACAATCACTTGTCAAATTTGAGACAAATCCATCAAAAAAGGGCACTGTCCAATTGAATAACGTGAAGTGATTTTGTATTTTTTCCCCCATAAAATCCCAAATTCGGTTAAATCATCACCTATCTTATCCAGGCTGAGGTGGCGCTGACATGATTTTAAACTGATCAAAATAAAAAAAGGTATAGGGGAATACAGAACGCTACGGAGACGCAATCATCGGAGCTGGACCAGCCGAGGGAAAGGAAGAACCCGCCTTGTGCCCTGTGGAACTGATCTTCTTCACCAATCTGTTCCTGCCGTTTCTTTCTACCTCGCTTGCTCTACCGAAACGTTTTTTTCTATATCAGGATCATCTGTCTCATTGTTTGTTACATATAGAGAAAAAGAATTGTGATCAGTGGCACAGAGAGAGAGAGACAGAGAGAGAGAATGAGGATTGATGAGAGTGACGGAGTATCGGCGTCGAAAGATCACCTGGTCTTCGCTTACTATATCACTGGCCATGGCTTCGGCCATGCCACTCGTGTCGTCGAGGTCTCATTCCCAATTCAATTACATTCACCTCTCCAACATTTCTCTCTCTTTTCTTTTTTAGTTCTAAACACTCTCCCAATTTTCGGTTCTTGATCAGATTGTGGTTCTTTTCTATGTTGTGTTGACTTTTTTTCAATATTATTTATTTATTTTTCCTTTTTATTATCGTTTTGAATCTTTTTTTTTTTGCATATCTGGAAACATAATTCTGATTGTAGTAGTGTTTCCAAGAAATAATTTTGAATTCTTTTAGTTTTTAATTTTTTAAAGAATTTTAAAACAAATTTCTGATTTTTTTAACAGTTGCAAATTTATAGATATTCAGGAAAGAATCCGGTGAAGATTTTCGATAATTTATTTATTTTTTTCACTTGAGGAATATAGTTATTTAATGGATCATCACGGATGTGATATGCGTAGGTGGTCCGGCACCTAATTACAGCCGGGCATGATGTGCACGTGGTCACCGGTGCTCCGGAGTTTGTTTTCACCTCCGAGATACAGTCCCCTCGCCTCTTCATTCGCAAGGTAACTCGTAAACACAAAAATACGAATCACTTCCTGTTTGTTTCTATAGAAAATATTTTCTCCCTGCTCTCGCTTTTCTCTGGTTTTCTCCAGCTGGCAAACTAACTATTTTCGTAAATCCAACAATGTGTAAATCAAGTTTAAAGTATAAAACTTTTCGGTATCTAATAACTTTTTTATTTCTGTTTTTGCGAAACAAAGGGTGGATCTTTTAGATTATTCTTTTCTAAAAGTGGCCACACTAACTTATACGCAACTGTACAAGTCCAACAGTACAAGTGAGTATTAATTGATGCAACTGTGGAAATTTAGGTGCTGTTAGACTGTGGGGCGGTTCAGGCAGATGCATTGACAGTGGATCGTCTTGCCTCCTTGGAGAAGGTATACAAATATCTTCTCATAACAATGCTAATGAATTTGGATAAGTTATTGTGCTTTATTTCTTAACATTGTATCTTTTTTTGATTGATTGTTGACCTTGTTCATATACATGACTTTCTTTATAAAGATGAATCTTTGGACTGTCTTGGATGGCTTCTTTGTCACCTTACAAATTCTGTTTCCTTTCTTTTTGGGTGTTCAAGTATTCCGAGACGGCTGTGGTGCCTCGGGATTCTATTTTGGAAACAGAAGTAGAGTGGCTGAACTCCATCAAAGCTGACTTAGTGGTACTTAGACGCTTCTCTGAATTGTTATTGAATTATAGACATTTTAATCATATTACATTGGCCATTCCAAGTGCTACTATCAATTTGGAGGGAAGCTGTTTTAATTATGGACTTGACTGGACTGTCTTTGGCAATTTTTGTGCTTATCCAAGAACAGGTCTCGGATGTTGTTCCAGTTGCTTGTCGTGCAGCAGCTGATGCTGGAATTCGCTCTGTTTGTGTCACAAACTTCAGGTAACTTGTTATATCAATAGCATTCTGTTCCCTCTATTTTGTGAGCTTCTGTAATTTTTCTTTTTTAGGGCTTTAGAGTATTTTATGTGGCCTAAATCTATCTTTTATGAGGTAGCCATAATTAAAGGATAACAAAGTTTTATATGGACTAGCATTAATGGTGTTGATCAATTTCTTTTATTAAACTGTGAAAATGATGCTTGAATTGTCTCTTTCCAATCTTAGTTTCTCTCTTCCGTCATAATTTTTCTTTTACTTCTCCTTCCCCATATTGGATCGTCTAAAGAACCCAACCCACCACCTCGTTCTCTTCATACATTTGGTATTCCGCATAGTTCTTGTGCTCCTTCTTATCCAACCTTTGTAATTGGCCTTTCTCTTCACCTAATCCACTATCCTATGATAGAAAACTAATATAACAGTATTTGGTTTCTATTCTCAAGTTATGAGTTGTGATGAATTATCATCGCTAAACTTGTCTGAGCTGAATGCGTCAAATTGAGCACTCAAGCATTATTACATCTTCATCTTTCCTACTATTTGCAGTTGGGACTTCATCTATGCGGAGTATGTGATGGCTGCTGGAAGTCATCATCGTTCAATAGTTTGGCAGGTGACCTAAATTTTCTTATATAAAATATTTTCTTCTCGAGCTTTCTCTTTTCGATTGAAAGAAGTCTTGTCAATTGCCGATTGCATCGTCTTTAATTTGATTTGATATAATTTCTAATGCCATTGTCAAAACATTAATCGGCTTATCTCCAATGATGATGTGCTTTAGGTGTATTGAGTTTGGACAACATATTGTGTGGTGGCTGATGTTGACAAATTTCCATGAAAATCATCTGGAAAGTTAGATAGAAACACAAGTATATTTGTTTTGACTCTAGTTGCTTGCGTATTATAATTTAAATATTCATGTTCTCTTTCCAAATCACAAATGTAGAATGAAGTGAGACTGAAATGAGATCATTAATGTGGTGTCCATGTCTTGTATTAATATGTCTGTATTGTCAATTTCTTCTGAATTTTAGTAACTAGGAAGGGAATTTCATGGATGTAAGGCACACTTCCCCCCACATTGTGGAAATTTCTTGTTAATACCAGAAAGATATAAGTAGAATTCTAGACAATTACTAGTTTACTAGCTTCTTGACATCGTTACCTGTTCCATCATTGAGGAAAATGTAAAATATACTTCATCTATCTTATAATAGATGATGTGTTTTCCTTTTTGGCTGTCCTAAAATAGATTAAAGGTTCTCAAAATGGAAGCATTTCTCTATTTAGTTTCCCATATTACCCTTAAATTTGAACCTACCTTTTTCCAAATATGAAATCACTTTCTTTTTTCCAGAAATTTGAGCTCACTTTTTTGGCCAATCTACGGTTTTTTTAAGAAAAACTATTTGTTTCATTCAATTGCGTGTCATTTGTAAACTTTCACCTATTGTGGAACAAAGGGATTATTCAAAACATGAGGTGAGAATATTGGTCTTTACTTTCTTGAAGTTTCAGTTTTGTCTTTTGGTGTTTCCTGTGCTTATTATTATTTTTCTAAACTTGTTCAGTCTCTTGAAAATTGATACAGATAGCAGAGGATTATTCACATTGTGAGTTCTTGATCCGCCTCCCAGGATATTGCCCAAGTATGTTGTTGCATAACCACCAGACAATGGTTTTCATTGTGTCCAATTTGACCTTCCTCAACTAGATAAACTTTGCTGGGACCTTTAATGAATTTGTCTTAAAATGTATGTTTACCTTGCAGTGCCTGCTTTTCGAGATGTTATTGATGTACCTCTCGTTGTGAGGAGGTTGCACAGATCCCGCAAGGAGGTTTTGGCTCACAAAACCCTGCTAAACCCCTCATTGCATTATTCAATTAATAATGCTCTTTATTTTTTTCAAATGGTTTCCTTGTTGTAGGTGAGAAAGGAGCTTGGAATCGGGAATGATGTGAAACTTGTTATCCTGAACTTTGGTGGACAGGTAACTGATTGAGCAGTTGTCATGGTTAGTTATAGGATGACTTCTTTTTTATTTTTTTTATCTTATTTGGAAAGATTTCATTAAATGATTAGTGACTATAAATTTAGCCTGATGGATAATCTGTGTACTCTCTCTCTCTCTCTCTCTCTCCACCCTCTTTATATATTTATTTATTTTCCCTTGATAGGTAATTGATTGTGGTGTTGAGCTGTGCAGTGGCTGCCTAATCTGTCACCTCAATATACTGATAAAATTTTCTTTTGTTATACTAGTTATTGCTAAACTAGACCATAAGGTAGAGCACAACCTTATGGTGAGGATCTCTAACTGTCACACATTAGCAGTGAGTTCTAGTTGCATGAATGTTGAATTGATTTAGCCAAAAGGTTTGGCTGCATATAGTTTTCATTGATAGAGAAAATTGATGGCGAAATGCTGGTAGTTTGAATAATTGTTAGACTGAGATATACCCTGGAACACATCTTCTGGTCAATGAGTTTGCAGAAGTGCAATAATGACATCAATTTTTTGTTGGATGTGTTTTGGGCATGATGATATTTGCCTCAAACATTAGAAGCATGTTACCACTTCTTTTTTTAAGTTTCATCAATTTTGCTTCCTTTACCTAATTCTTGTTTCACCTTTATTTGCTGTCTCTCGTTTGCAGCCAGCTGGCTGGAAGCTAAAGGAGGACTACTTGCCTTCTGGTTGGTTGTGCCTGGTACGTTTTGTAGCATATACTCTACATCCTTGCCCTGTTTAAATTTTCTTAGATAATTGACATAATAGTATCATTCTGCATGCTTTGGTGATGGCAGTTATTGTTCTTTTGTTCAGGTTTGTGGTGCTTCTGACACCCAGGAGCTTCCACAAAATTTTATAAAGCTTGCAAAAGATGCGTATACACCTGATCTTATAGCCGCATCTGACTGCATGCTTGGTCAGTATTAAATTTTTGCTGTTAGCTGATCTCAAACAAATAGATATAAAATGTACAGAACCTGCATTTTTTCAGGAAAAATTGGATATGGAACTGTCAGTGAGGCTCTTGCGTTCAAGTTACCATTTGTCTTTGTACGCAGAGATTATTTCAATGAAGAGCCGTTTTTGAGAAATATGCTTGAGGTTTAATTGTTTACTTTTATTTCATTATCATTATCTATTGTCTTCTTCATTCTTTATGCTCCTGTTTTGGGCCCCCTATTCTCTTCATCTCTTTCAGGAAATGCTTATCAAGAATCTAATACTTGTTGAGATATTATTATTTTTTAAACAGTATTATCAAGGCGGTGTTGAGATGATTAGGAGGGATTTACTCACTGGTCACTGGAAACCTTACCTTGAACGTGCAATTAGTTTGAAACCATGCTATGAAGGAGGCATCAATGGTGGCGAGGTAAACTTTTCTTTGCTCAAGTTTTATGTTTCCATTTTAGGAAAGGAGTTCATAGAGAAGGACAAATTTAGTTCTATTAAGTTTCTCGTCGAGCATTTCTTAAGCACCTACAAGTTATGGATTTCATTTGACCAAAAGAGTTTGTGGAATCCAAATCTAATTGAGTTTTGATTAAAAAAAAAAAAACCTCACCTGAAAGTTGATTAAGAGCAGTCTTTAATGAACAAGGTTGAGCATACTAATTGCCACAATCATGAAGATAAACATGTAATGACACCCTTATTCTCTTCGTACTAGTTTGTAACCATTATGCTGCTAGTGAAGGTCATTACCCAATGTTGGTAAAGGGACTAAAATTTTTAATGAACAGAGAAGATCTGATTATAATTTTAAGTCAAAGATGAATTATCTTTATCAAAAAGCTAAGAATTTGTTGTCTTTGTTGTCATGGGTGTAGAACTACAAAGTCTTTACACGGTTAAAGTCTGTTATCTTTACTATCAAATTTACTGATACCTAAAGGCCTTCAAGAGTCCTATATGCGAGTATTAAGTTGTTTTTGAACATTGTTTAGTGATTTCAAGAAAAAATTTTGGAAATTCACTATGAGAGTTAAGGAAATGCCAGAATTTGAAAAAGAAAAAAAAAGTAATGACCAAATTATAATTTAAGTACCATGAAATTTCATTCACAATTACCTCCTTGGATCGTGGGTATTCCAAATATGATTCCCTTAAAGAAGCATCTCATTTACTTGATCAAAAAATGCTATTTGTACTTAAACCTATCATGAACATTCTCTTACTAAATGATGTGGTAGTGTAGTTGTTAATCATGTGTTTCAATTAGAGGTTGAACCTACTTGCTTTTTTTAAAAAAAAAAATTTTTATAAGTATTACACTACATCTTTTTTTGCAAGTATATTATCCTAATAAATGATTGATTTTATCATCTGATATCTATCTAATATTTTAATGTTGATTTTTTGTACTAAATTAATATATAACCAATAATTACTTTGCCTGATAATGATTGATTTATTATTTCTTGTTTTCGTGTATATCTTAAAATTTTCTCCTAATTCCCATTTTGTTCTTGAAACACATTTAAATGTAACCTACAGATCAACAGAATAGAAAAAAAAAAAGAAAAAAAAAAGAAAAAAACCTACAGATCAACATATTAAATTATTAATTGATTATTCTTAATTTAAAAGTTTTTACATAAATTGGTATATAGACTTGGCACTTCTCCACATTTAATGTGTTTGATCAATAGATTGACTACATTGATTTTTTTTTTATAAGTAATCGAGATATCAAAAAAGCAAAAATATTAAATCCCCAACTTGTGCATAGTGGAATACATATTATTCAGAATGCTTTCCAGCATAACTTGGTTAAGTGTATCTTTTGTTTCGATGATTAGTCAAAAAATACAGATTATCAAATTGTATCCAAAATTATTTCCAAATATGTATATCCATTGAAAGAGAAAACTTATGTATTAAAAAGTCAGAGAATATAATGGTAGTTTCTAGCATAACTATATGGTTATGAGAATTACTTAAAGACTAAAATCTTCAATTACATTGATATGAATTGCATTTATGTTGTCGATCATACTTGGAATTGTATCTATAAAATTCAAACGAAATCTTTAAAATGTTTTACCGATCAAGAATTGCATCAATAAAAAAAAAGTCGCAAAGCTAAGGAACAATGGAGCTGTCTTCGTATATGACATTTCGTATGATATCTTAGTCCATGAGTATATTTAGGACAATTATCTTTTATACATTGCTGGGAGCAACTATTTGATATACATGAGGACTAAGGGTGCATTTGGGAGTGCGATTTCGTAGACAAAAAGTGCGATTTTAAACTAAATCGCAAAAAATTGATCGCTTGAGATTTCATTTTTAAATATTGTGATTTGAAAATGCTAAAAATTTGCATTTTCAAATCGCAGGTTAGAGGTACTTATTTGAAAACGGAGAATTTTAAATGTTAAATTGCGATTTTAAATGTCAAACTACGATTTTGCCAAACACTTAACTGCGTTTTTAAAAATCATGTTTTCAAATCGCACAATTTAAAATCGTAAACCCAAATGGACCCTAAGTGTTTTAAGGGAAAATTTGGCTAGAGGGGATGTGCATTTGGAGTTTCCTAACTTAAAACTTAGATTTTTTGGACAATGCTTTAGTTTAGATGGCATCTACTCCCTCTGTAAGAATAGCAATGTGGAGGGTTTGGTCCGGAGTTCAAAACCCTCAGTTGCTTGTGTATCTTATCAAAGAAAAAAAACAAGAGAAGAAAATCAACTAACATTAAATTAATTAAACAGTTGAATGAGAAAAAGGCTATTTGTGCAGTGGTTGTACCTTGCCTGTGGTAACTAACCCATACTGGAAATGTATAGAAAAACCTAGACTTTACAAAAAGGAGAAGTATGCAAAAATGGACCAGTGTATATGCAAACCCTGTTGAATTAGGTTTCCACCATCAGGAAGTTAAACAGGTCTGGAAGTGTTGAATCCTGAACTCTTTAGAAGAAGTTTTCAAATTTCATTGCAAGTAGGTAGGGTTCTAAACAAGGAAATACTACCTTGTTTTCTAATTATTCCAGGACCTTGATTTGCAATGGCTTCTTCAATATGTCACATTTAAGTTGATATTAATTGCTTTCAAATGATTTCCTGATGCATTTTACAATTATAGGTAGCAGCTCAAATCTTGCAAGAGACAGCTACTGGGAAAAACTATGCATCAGATAAGGTAATTGAACGTTTGATGTCATTTTTATGTTTTATTTGGCTTCTGGCTTTTGCCAAATTATTAATTAAATGATTAAATTTATCTTTTCAAATATCAGTTTAAGTTTTTGAGATATAAGGTAATTTAAAATGGTATTAGAGTGGAAGTCATGAGTTCGAACCTTGACTTCATGGTTTGCGCTCTATTTCAATTCAGTATCTCACGTGTTGGACCTTACTTGTTAAAGGGGAGGTTGAGCTCATATGTGAGTGAGAGTATTAAAATATTAATTAAATGATGAAATTCACTATTTCTTATCAGCTCTTGAGATAAATGGTAATTTCACTACTTTTTTAGGTGCATAATTCTTTTTCCTCATTATGATTGGGTGGGTGTCAGTGTCTCTTTCATTACTGTCATGTGTGCGATCTGGTCTGATCCACTTAACAAAACTTTTTATCAAAAATATTTATATATAAACTTCTGGACAAATAGTCCTCCAAAGTCTGTTAAGCTTTCTATTTCTATATATATATATTTTTTTCTTACGTTTATGGGTATAATTGGTGCATGAAAAAACAGATATCCCATTAGTCAATATGAAATAGAGGAATATCTGATCAAATCTGAAGATGAATGGTTCTTATACATACATATGTGTATATATTATACACCTATGCATATACATATGCATTTATGTGCATGTGTGTGTGCACGAGTGCATGTGTTAGAATCTATGTAAAGAAATTTGATGAAGAATTCTCTTGATGAAATTTTCACTACCTATGATTAAGCAATGTGACATTTCAAAGAAAACATAGGTTTAAAACAAAAAGAATATGTCAATCCATTATCTGAAAACTTTCACCCATGTAATGCAACTGTCATCTTGCAGAATATTAAAAAGGTGTCCATATCTGGAAGGCTAAAGCATTGGTGTAGTAAGACTCACATTTATGCTAAACAGTAGTGTATTCGAAACAATTCTATTTTCCAAGAGCAAAGAAGACTCAGGTTCTAAGTCCATTTTACCTTACTGAAATGCAGCTTAGTGGGGCAAGAAGATTGCGTGATGCTATAATTCTTGGGTATCAACTACAAAGAGTTCCAGGACGAGATATCAGCATCCCAGACTGGTATTCAACTGCTGAAAATGAACTTGGTATTTCTAGCGGATCACCGACTTTCCAAAAGACTGAGAACAGCTCCCTAATGAACTCGTGAGTTTCTCTTTCTTATAACAGTTTTTAGTTTGTTTATAGAGTTTACTTGCCTGCTTTGTTGAAATCCTTACATTTCTTTCTTTGTAATCTAGAAGCACCGAAGACTTTGAGATTCTTCATGGAGATCCTCAATGTTTTCCAGATACAATATGTTTCTTAAAGAGCTTGGTTGAACTAGATGCTGTATATGAGACTGAAAAGAATTCTGAGAAGCGCCAGACGCGGGAGCAAAAGGCTGCTGCTGGACTTTTCAATTGGGAGGTATTTCTTATTTCAACTAAAAGTTTTTTTTCTCCTCCCTGGACTGATTTGTCTCAGTAGCATCTGTGGGTGAGGATGATATGCACAAGATAATAATTGTGTGGTATAGAAATAGTTGAATTTGATGCAAGATGTACATTATTTATTGCTCTTATTTTTGTGTTCACACAGCATGTCTTGTAGCTTAGCAAGTGATAAAGTTTCTTCTTCATGCATTTGGATAGACCCTGAATTGAATAATTGTTATAAATGGGTGCTTCTTTGTTTGAAGACACAACTGCACATGGTTGTAAAATGACATATTTGAGGTTTGATGATCTGCTTGATGGCAGAGGTATTCCAATGTTATGAAAATTGGATTATACTTCAGGAAGCACTCCCATTTTTAATTCAAAACAGATCAATTGAACTGTAACTGTGAGACAATTCTTAATGTTTTACCATGTAAGACAAATCCTGGACATGATACTGGATGACACTTTTATCCTTTTCAATTTTGTGGTAGTTAGATAAACTTGTAACTGCTTCTGTGTGTGTTAGGCTGTCTGGCATTTTGATGATTTCATGAATGATTTCATTTTGTTTCCCTAAACTTTGGCTACAGGAAGAAATCTTTGTGGCAAGAGCACCTGGAAGGCTGGACGTGATGGGAGGGATTGCTGACTATTCAGGAAGTCTTGTCTTACAGGTTAGATTTCTCAGTTGGCTAGTTCCCCTATTTTCTGCCTTCAATGCATACTATTGCCATCCGGTGCCTTCTTTTCCTTCAAATTTTATCTTTCCATGAAGTAAGATTTTGCTGTATTTATCTCAAACTATTTTGGTTGCATATTTACTAACTATTAATTTGCTTGCTTAAATTGTTCTAGACCAAATGATACTTGCTATAAATAGATTCTGACCATTAGGTTGTTTGAGAAGAAGAAAAGGAAGGGAAAAAAGTTAGTAGCCACGTACTTTAAAAATGTTTCATTCATGTTGTTATGAATTCAGGGCTGCGGGAGTTGCCAATGTTGCATATCAAATTAGATCATAATGAACCCCTCTATTCTTTGTCAGGGTAAGCACTAGAGATGCAAGAAGGGGGAACAGAATGAATGAGAAGCCTGAAAAGAGCAAATAGTGACATGAACTATGATGTTAGCAACTGTTTCTTTCTTAGGATCACATAACTGATTATAATTTATGTAAACTCCGAAACTTGAGGTTTCCTCAAAAGTATGTGAAGACAAGAAGTATTGATTGACAAAAAATTTCCTGAGTTTAGGAATTCAGTATATTGATAAACAATTTCTTAATGATGGTAATGACTAGCACAAACAACTTGACCTTTTTCGCTATCTTAGATCAATTTTCCATTAAGGAGACCAAAGAGGATGTTGACCATAGATTTACATGGATGATGTTGAATATTAAATTTTGAGTGTTTTTTTATTCTAGATACCTATCGAGTTTGAAGGGAAAACTCTATTGGACGACTTTAATTACAAATATAGTTTTTTTTTTGGTAGGATTAATCATCTTTCAAGTATTCCACCCATTTCTTCTCTGAATAGTTGGTTATAGCATTCATTCTACTTTGTGCTGGGGTTGCATATGCCCTATGAAAGTCCCGTGTTATTCACTAAAAAAATAATAACTTCTGATCTTAGTGTGGCTTCCCAATATTGCTGTTATCAGCTTATTCATTTTTATGATCTCTATTTAAAATAAACCATATTTTGTCTGAAAGTTAGAGTTTGTTTGAGTCCTCGCTTTGTAGAGTCAGAAGGTTGGCAGAGGGCAATACCAAATAGTCACTATATAGCACCTGATATAGATGTAGAAAATTTTGTAGAAACTCCATCCTTCCTTTTGCATTAAGTATAATTCCTTGAAGAAGTTTGTCTAGTCATAGAGCTGGCATTATTTTCTTCTCTTTTAATGTTCTTCAATTATATGATTGCTCACATTTTCCTCCCTTCCACTCCCACTTTTTCTTTTTCTGTTTCTTTTATCTGCTCTCTTGCAGATGCCAATAAGAGAAGCCTGCCATGTTGCCGTGCAAAGGAATCATCCAAGTGAACATAGGCTTTGGAAACATGCCCTGGCTCGGCAGCAAGCCAAAGGACAAGGATCAACACCTGTCCTGGAAATAGTATGTATGAGCATTTCGTTTTATTGTTTTTCTTTTGAAGTCTTTTCATCTATAGAAATGGTTGATTTTTCTTCTTCTCTGGGATTGTGAAGAGGGTTGTTATTAATTTTATTTATTGATAACTAAAGAGGGGTTGTTATTTTCAATAGAATGTAGATATAATTTGTCTATTTGAGTGGTTGAAATTTAGTCACAATCAGCTTGGAGCCCATGACATACCTTTCTTTCTACATACCTTTCTTTCTCAGAAAAAAAAAAAAAAAAAAACTTCATATTGAATTATTTATTTACTTGCTTTTATTAATATCTTTGTTATGTCCACATTTTGGCCAAATCAGGTATCATATGGTTCAGAATTGAGCAATCGTGGCCCAACCTTTGACATGGATTTATCTGATTTTTTTGATGGAGAGCAGCCAATGTCATATGAAAAGGCAAAGAAGTACTTCGCTCGAGATCCATCCCAAAAGTAGGTCACTTTTCTTCATTTGATTATCTGTAATTATATCATAACAGGCAACTTATATGGTTCCTGTTTTAGGTGGGCAGCATATGTTGCAGGGGCGATTCTGGTTTTAATGACAGAATTGGGTGTACACTTTGAGGATAGTATCAGTATACTGGTATAAGTTGCTCCCTATCTTAGGCTATCAATGGAATTACTTTGTTTTTTTTTTTTTCTTAATAACATTCATTTGAGTCTGGTATTATGCTTAGTTCTAAAATGCCACTCTCTGCATGATTGTGCTGCTCTAATGTATACTTCTATATTCTTTCTATTGTGCATCACTTCTCTGTTTCTCATGATGTTTTAATTTATGGGGCTGTGAGACTGCTACTAATACTTGCACCAGAAACTATGACATTGTCACAGTTTATTTTCTTAAATTTTTTGTGATTATTAAAATGTTATTTTATTAGGCTAATGTTGTGAGTTATTCGTGTTCCATTTTATCATCTTCAAGTTTAAGTACATATACAGGCCATCTTAATCTCCCAATATTACAAACGTACAGGTTTCTTCTGCAGTCCCTGAAGGTAAAGGTGTATCTTCTTCTGCCTCTGTGGAGGTTGCTAGCATGTCTGCCATAGCTGCTGCTCATGGTAAGTTTATTATTTAAATATATCAGACTTAGAACACTGTCTAAGACTCAATTTCTTTAGCTCTTTTCATCAGTGGTCCGAGAATTTTGCTTCTTTCACACGGGCTGGCGCGCGGGTGCTGGGGGGGGGGGCGGTGGGGGTCATTTCTATAGCTGCATGCATTTTTCTTGTAGGACGTACATGCCTACATCTAAGAATAGAGGACAATGAATACAGCAAGCTAGATTTAGGCTACATCAGGACTAGATCTAGTTAGATAAATAAAATCTTACTCTATGAAAAAAAGCTGCTACTTATTCTTATTCTATCTTGGAGAAGCAGCTGGAGAATCAATCAACTTAAGATCTTCATCTATACTTTGCAGGATTAAACATCAGTCCAAGAGATCTTGCTTTGCTCTGCCAAAAGGTTTGGCTTTTCAGCATAACCTTCTGATTGATTCTTTGCTTCATCCTAGTATGTTTAATTGTTTATACCTTGTGCGTATTATGCTACTTCATTTATTGTTTCATTTTGTTTATTAGGTGGAGAATCACATTGTTGGAGCTCCATGTGGTGTGATGGACCAGATGACTTCAGCATGTGGTGAAGCCAACAAACTTCTGGCAATGGTGTGCCAGGTAAGCACCATTAGTTCTGGAGAAAACAACTCTGCAGTGGTTGTTTTACAGATCAAAAAAATAATATCCAACTTGAATTTGTGCAGCCTGCTGAGATAGTTGGGCTTGTAGAAATTCCTAGCCACATCCGATTTTGGGGAATTGATTCAGGAATAAGACACAGGTAACAGGTCTATTAATATGCTTTATTTCCATTGTTCTGATATTTGTTTGCTTGTTGACTGTATTGACATTGTTTTATCATGTATTTTTTGCCTAATTTTCATTGATGAGTTATCTGAGTTGAGCTTGCATATTTCCTCTCATCCATGGTGTGAGGATTGGGGCATTATGAAAATTAGGTTATAGGATCCTATGTATATCTTAAAATAGTAGCACAGTATCTGCATATTCATTATAAGATCCAAGCTATATAATCTTCTATCATTGTCAAATTATGCTGGATCATTCTTGTAAACCTTTCATCTTGTATCCACATATTTATTCTATCTTGATGTTTATGTGTGCTGACAATGTGTCAAATGAATTTAACTTCTTAATTCTCCTTTATCTTGGCACAATAGCTGCATTTCAGAGTAGGTCCTGTTCAATCAGTTTTTTAAATTCTGCTCTTCTATTAAGCCTTGAGAGTTATTACTATCATGTATCACCACCATTTATTTACACTCCTTTCTCTTGTTTTGTTTGGACGTTTTTGAATTCCAAGTCTTCTGGTACTTTTATGGCAGTATTGGTGGTGCAGACTATGGATCCGTCAGAATTGGTACCTTTATGGGTCGCAAGATGATAAAGTCTATTGCATCTTCTATGTTGTCTCAATCATCACCTAGTTCCAATGGGGCAAACCTTGATGAATTGGGGGATGATGGTGTTGAACTACTTGAGGCTGAAGCTTCACTAGATTACTTATGTAACCTGTCACCTCACAGGTATGTTCCTTTACAAAACTTTCCTTAGCTATTCTAAATGACACTGCTTTTTTTTTTTTTTTTTTCAATCTTAGAGTGAAGAGATAAAATAAATTATCAAATTCTGAGGTTGTGGTTTAGTAATCTATTCCTTTACCCTCCCCCCTTTCCATGCTACCTTTTGGACCTTCGATTATATTAGTGTCAGAATTATGTCTGGTTGCTAGATGATTCAATTTTAAGTGAGATCAATTTGGTTCTCCAATTGTGAGGTTAATATGAGTTCTTCCTTTTGTAACTTATATTACAGATATGAGGCTCTTTATGCTAAGATGCTTCCCGAGTCCGTGCTTGGTGAGATGTTTCTGGAGAAATATGCCGATCACAATGATTCTGTCACAGTAATTGATCATAAGGGTATTTATGGAGTGAGAGCACCTGCTAAACATCCTATATATGAAAATTTCCGCGTCAAGGTTGGGAAATGTGTTTAACTCTTTGATTGATAGTTAGAAAACTGAATTTGCATCACAAATATCAATAATGGATTAATTAGATGTTGCTTCATGGAAAGGAAAATTTAAATTAGAGATTTATGGTGTTGTAAATCCAAAGAAGAGTTTTGTGATTAATCTGATCATACTTATTTTCATACAAATTGTTGTAATTTTTTTCCAATTTAGAGGGTAATTACTTTATACCTTTCTCAGTCTTTTGGCTAAGATCAAGTGTAGAGGGTAATTACTTTGAACTGATCTCTCAACGTGTGTGTGTGCGTACACGCACGCGTGCAAGATTCGAACCTTAGGTCTGCCCTAATCTCACTCCACTCCTTTACTACTACTGTCAAGCTCAATGGGTGGTTTGTAATTTGATTGAATTGAAGATTTGTTGTTTTACCATTGCAACTTGTAATGATGATATTGGTGTTTAGCACTTGAAGTCATATATAGCATGGGTGACATGTACTTGCACTTTTCCTGTTATGGGGTAATTCTTCGACTTTTTTAGCTAAGTTGTAATTATTATTAAGCCCCTTAAATTTCACATAATAAAATCTCTATATTTGAATTTGAATTTCTCCTAGCAAAATCTATATGCAGGTTTTGTCAAAAGATTTTGTTGTTTCTTCATATAAACCTTTTTTTTTAAAAAAAAAAAAAATGCTCCTGTATATCTCTGAGACTATGTTGGTCGACAATGTGCTTTATTGATCAATATTAAGCTTATGTTGCTTTAAAGTTGGATTTATTATATTAATCAATTGTTAGATTTTTACATGTTAAATCAAATTGTATTTCTTTCCATTCTTCTCTAAATGTCTCTTTTGGTCAACTTTTCTTTATTTATCTTTATAATGTGAAAAATTCATCACTGAAATTAACTTTACTAGAACATGAGAGGACTTTATTTGAAACTAGATAGGGGGTAGTCTAACTAAAGAGCCATTTCCACTTGAATGGTGGTTAATATCAAGTCACTGTCTTGCCTTAGAATCACCACAGCCCTAGGGGTGCTTTCTTGGTGCTGGTTAGTCTCATATGTGCTATATAAGTGTTGATAACCCGGACCCATATATCTTTATATAACTGTAGTCCGTACATGATATTATTGCTTTACATTCCCACCTATGGTTTCTTTTTCTTTTTTTTTGGAATATTTTATGGACTTTATTGCTTCAAGGCATATAAAAGACTTAAAGAGATAATATGCAGCAGATACCTTGTATTATTTAGTTTTGATCGCCATTATTACCCATCAGCTGAGTTACTTCCCTTAATTACTCGACTTACAGGCCTTCAAAGCACTTCTAACATCTGCAACTTCAGATGAGCAACTTACGTCTCTTGGAGAACTATTGTATCAGGTATATGCATATTTTTGGTTTTGATACATTGTTAGGTGATTTTGGTTGCCGAACTCCACTCTAAATATATTTAGGCATGCCTCTAAGACAAAAATAATGTAATGGAAACTGGTGACATCTGGAAAATCAAGTTAAATGGGCATTATACCCATGAAACTTAGCCCCTTCTATTCATTGTATGAATGACTGTTTTATTGTTGGATCTGAGGACTTTTATGTGAAATGAACAAGGAATTAACAAATAGACATCCAATTAAACTCGAATATTAAATTGATTGGTTGGGTGAATATGCTTACGATAAGTCAATTAAACTCAAATCTTAAATTGATTGGTTAGGTGAGTATGCTTACGATAAGTGATGAACAATACTTACCATATTAGGTCAACTGTTTTTTCAGAGGTCTGACTTTGTAATCCTTAAAAATTTGAACTTTATATAAATTACAATAGGATACCAATTATTATCCTACATATTAGGTTGACCACTGGAAAAGTGATGGCAATTTAAATGCTGAAAATAGGTCCAAGCTCATGGATTCAGCTTTTTAATGTTACAACAAGAAATGATGACATAAGTTGTAGTAGCCTTCATTTATTGAATTGCAACAACCCATGTACCTGAGGTTTTTCCTATCATTGATAAAATTCCCTATTACTTCTGAAAAAAAAAATGATAAAATTCCTGATTACTTATGAAAAGAAAAATGTATCAATACAAGGTGGGGTTGGGCGGCACACATGTTCACTGGTTCCATGCCCCCTACAAATTTGAAGCTCTTATATGACTAGTCCAGCTATTTGATGATCAAGGCAACTCCCGACCAATAAAAACTAAAATATCGTTACTAAATATTTAAAAAGGACACACACACACACACATTTATAATTCATCTGCGAAAATCTAAAATTGCTTTATAATCGCTCGGCCTAAGTTACGATTGGTGGGTTGATTAGCTAACCTGGCCAACCCATCCATTATGGAAATATGTTCAACCTATTAAAAGGCAATCTGGTTCATGAAAGTTGAACTGAACTATATAAGGTGAGTTGTGGGGTCCATGTTTGGAGGGGTGCCACTGCCACCCTGTCTTCATTCTATCCAAAGACCAGGTCCATATGACATATTTATCATTGTGATTTTTAAATGAAGCATGTTTTCCCATCATATCTCAAATGGAAGATATTCTGTATTTGATGAACAGTCCTAATCTTATTTTGTATGCATTTATTGAGTATCTTGAAAAACCAAGCGACATTCTGGAGTTATGATTGTCATGTTGATGATTTTTTTTTCCTCTGTGTGGAAATAAAATAAAAGGAATGAAATGGTTTTTGACATTTGACCTTCTTTTGCAGTGTCACTACAGCTACAGTGCTTGTGGACTTGGCTCTGATGGGACAGATAGGCTTGTACAGTTAGTACAGGAAATTCAGCACAGTAAATTATCTAAATCCGAAGATGGGACTCTATATGGAGCCAAAATTACAGGTGGAGGCTCCGGTGGGACTGTTGGTGTGATTGGAAGGAACTGCCTACGAAGCAGCCAACAAATTCTTGAGGTAATTTAGTTCTTTTTCTAGGGAAAAAAAAAGAAGGATATCTTTTACTTTGACACATGAGAGTATTCGAAGACTTGTCCTTTTTTTTTTACTTAAAATATCAGGCTGATGTAGAACATCAGAATATTACAATTTCATATCATGAGAAGCTTAAACCGATAAGAAATGTTAAATTTAATCATTTAATAAATATTATAACACTTATTTATATGTGTGAGCTCAAACATTTAATTAATATTTTTAAGTATTTCTCCGTACGTGTGAACTCAAACTTTTTCAACAAGTGAAACCCAACAAATGAAATATGTAACTGAAATGGGGGTACAGTGTGGAGTTAGGGTTCAACCTCACGACCTCTATTATAATACCATGTTAAATCACCAATTATCTCAAAAGCAGAAGTTGACTCTCATCCCCTTAGCTTAACTTCCCAATCTCACCCTTGAGGTCAGGTAAGGTTCCCTCCATATATCAATCTACAGCTTGTGGGTTGAAAAGATATTACCCATAGCATGTTTCTATACTTTCTGCCGGCCTTTTAATTGAGAGTGAATTATTCTTCTCTAACAAATGTTGTTCATAACTGGTTTGGTGATTTAGTGGTAAGCTGTGATTTATTAATGTCAATAGATTGAACTGAAATTATGAGGTTTATGCTGTTTGATTATCCAGATTCAGCAGAGATACAAAAGTGCAACGGGCTATTTGCCATTTGTTTTTGAAGGCTCATCACCAGGTGCCGGAAAGTTTGGCTATCTGAAAATACGCCGTCGCATCTCCCCCAAGCTAACATAATGTCAGCTTTGTTAGGATAAAGGAATTAAAGGGAAAACATTTATGGTATAGGCTAGAAACAGATCAGCATTATGTCAATTTTAATTGACTCTCACATGGACATGTTGGGAGTATGACAATTAATAAATTTACAGTTTTTTTTTTTTTTATTTGTTGTAATTGTAATTGTGTCATAGAGCAGCTCAAAAGGGAGAGAATCAAGGGGAGGGAGGACCTCAGCTCAGATACTATTCACTAGGGAGAGTGTGGAGAGAACCCAACAATTTGTTCAAGAATGAATGCTTAAAGGTGGTTTTATATGCAATTTTAATATTTTATTCTCCATGCTTCCATACTTGTCTCTCCCCATCATTTTTCCTTTTCCCCCAATGAGAATTTGTACTGTTCTAGCCAGCTGCAAAGTAGAGTTTTGACGTGGACCAAAAAATTGGCTGAGAATGCTATACTAGGCATTAATTCCTTCTCTAAGTAGTAACTTTTTGGGGTAATTACTTTTTCCTTCTATAAACTACCACCCATTGTCACTTTGCCCTCATGAATTGACGCTTTGACTAGATCACTCCGTTAAACTATCATTTCGTTCCCTTTTGCCCCCCTCCGGGACCGTCAGTCAACTACGTTAAAAAATTTGAAATGACACAAATTTTCTAAGCGGATGAACAAAATTTACATAAAATACATATAACAAGGAAAAAAATTAAAAATAAAAAATAAAAACAAAACAAAACTTAAACGTTAATTTTTTTTTTTAAGAAACAGTTTCAACTAAAAAAAAAAAGTATCAAAAACTAAAATTAAAAATTAAAACTTAAGAATTTTTTTTTTTTTTAAAAAAAAGCACCTGGGGTGGTGGCCGGACCACCCCTGGATGGTTTATTATTATTTTTAAGGTTTTTTTGGTTAAATGTCTTTTCAATACTCGAATTTTAAAAACTTTATTTTTTTCCACCTACATATCATTTGATATCGTAGATGGTATATCGTTATTACTAAATGCAAAAATGATACCTCCATCGATGAAACTAACGGGTTTACACGTCAAATCAATAAAAAACTGACATATGTTATATGCATCATAAATAATTAAAATTAAAAAAAATAGAAATATTAAAAAATAATTAAAAAAAACTAAAACTAAAATTTTTAAAAAAAAATTGCAGAAGAGGTTGCTCAAGCCACGGCCAATGGGGGTGGCTGACCACCACCCCCAAGGCCCTTGAGTCACCCCCGTTTGGCCTGAGAATGGTTTTGACCACCCTCAAGGCCTTTAGGATGGTTCGGCCACCTCCATACTGGTTGTTGGGAGTGGCTCGAGCCACCCCTTCTATTTTTTTTTTTAAGTTGTTTTTTTTTTATTTAAAAATTTTATATTATTCTTATTTTGGACATTTATTTCTTTTTACAAATTTAACGTTTAAAAAGAGAATATTTCGTCTGATTTAACGTGGTTGACTGAAGGAAGGTGGCAAAAGGTAATGAAATAATAGTCCAATGAGGTGATCTGGTTAAAGTGTCAGTTTACGAGGACAAAGTGACAATGGGTGGTAGTTTGTAGGAGAAAAAGGTAATTACCTCTAACTTTTTTTCTTCTTAAGCAATATATAGGGGAAAGGGAAGGAAACATCAAACCAAAACACAAAAAAAGGCGGGGCAGCCTAACAATAAGCCCGATACAACTAAATTAATGCTATAACAACTAAATAAAGAAAGAATGTGCCAATTGAATGACATGACTCTATAAATTCTTGGCATAAATGCAAAGAAAATTGCCCGTCATTTAAGGCGGTTTGTGGCATGAGAAGGGGCACAAATCTCATAAGATTCCTCAACCCTTCTCATAATAGAGACGACTAAGCCATGAGGCATAAGAAGGGGCTCAAACCTTATAAGGCCCTCAACCCTACCCAAGCCTCCACGAAGAAATTGTTGCTGCAACACACCATAAGGAGATCCACAGTAGCTGGCATTGATTGAGGTTGGAACAAAGCCATTCACAAGTGGAACTAGCCCGGTGTCCAAAGGACACTTCAATATAGTCTGCAATAAGATCTACAAATCTCCAAAGCCAAAAGAGAGAACCAACTATGGAGAGCTATTACAGGAGCATTAGGGAAGACAACGAGCAAACGTGTGGCCCAAAACGAAGTTGAGATGGAGGTAGTGCATGCAACACACGCGCCCCTAGGCGGTACATGGAGTGCACGCCCAATAACAAAGGATGTCGGTTGGTGTGGAGGAGACCGGAGGTGATAGATAGTGGGCACGTGTGTTGAGGTGGAGTGCCAAACCCCGACTTAGTTGCAGACGAAAAAAGAAGGAAGGGGAAGAGAAAAATAAAGAAAGGGGGAGGAAGAGGAATTGAGCTCCTCCACTCCGATGATTTTCTGTTGAGAAGCCCAAAGGGAGAGAGAAGAGAGACGAGCTTTTTGAAGAAGAGAGAGACGAGCTCTCTGCTTCCCCTCTCTAAGTAGTACTTAAGAATTGACTTAATCACCACGCAAAGAAAATGCAAGGAAATGTATTCTAAAGTGAAGGGCAATAAGCGTTTCTCTAAACCTCTTGAATTCATTTTGCACTCTCTCCGAGAAATGGCCAGCTAGAACAAAGGGATGATCCCTCTCAATTTCTTTGATTAACGTTTGCTCATGCTTATCTTCCAAAAAGTATCCCAAGATTTAGTATTTTTTTCTAGGCAATATAATATTTCACATACATATAAAAAGAGACACACATGGGTTACAGAAGATTACATATAAAACAAAAAAAAAAAAAAAAACCAAAAATAGGTCTTTCACAGCCAACCAAACTTAACCGGTACAATCGCACAAAGTAAAATAAAAATCAAGAAAACTGGAATGGGCCAAAGCTCGTAACAATAACTTCTTCGCACAAAGGCTAAGAAAAAGGGTACTTGGATGGTGGTTTTGGTTTTGGGTTGTTTTTGTTTGTTTGTTTGCCTGTCTTTTTTTTTTTTTTTTTTGTGCTAAATAATTTGAAAAAAGAAGAGAAGAGTGGACAAGACCTATTAAGCATGGTAACTAAGTTACCATTAGGTGAACACCTACAATATAACTACAAATGGGCACCATATTTCCATAGAATGCATCTATGCACATATCATTCCCAGGCACTATAATTACTACTTTCCATGCAAAGAAGAAGAAATAAATGAAGTTGAGAACATAAAATCTGCAATAAATTCATTTTTATTTGCAAACTAATTCTGGAGAAAGAGTAAAATGGATGAAAATATATTTTAATAATGAAAACATTGGCAATGATAGAATAACACAGTTCAGAATTTACAAATTAAGAATAGTATTTAAGAGATGGGGGGATATTAACCATCCTGCTTATAGAAGGATTCGTATGCGGCAACTCTTGGTTTTGCTTCAGGCAGCTCCAATTCTTCCACAAACCCAGTGGTCATCTTCAAAAAATCATTCATGTGTGCTCCCTTCCATTCCTTTTGAATAAATAAGTTAAGTCAATTGGAGAAAAATGGTTGGGCGAGGGGTGAGGGTGAAACAAATAACAATTTACAAAGAAAAAAAACTCAAAAAAAAAAACAATTTACAAGGAAAAGTAAATCTAATATATACACCAAACAAGACCATACCTTATAACTAATGTGCTATGTATCTCATGATATAGTAACAATTTATTTTTCCTGATGGCATCACAACAATTATTTTCATCACAAGTTTATAACGTCTTCGTACTTCCTCACCCTAAACCAGAAGGACAAAGACCAGTTTGTTTTATTGACTTGAAAACAGCCTAGAAACTACTGAAGTGAAAGATGCATCCTTCTTTTGCAATCTCTTAATAGTGTCCCACACTCAACAAAATTAAGCATGGCAATGTCCTCAAGAAAAATCTTAGTGCTACTAAATTCAAGAAAAAATTGGCAAATAGAAGTTTAAAACGTCTAGAACAGAATTCACAATGCAATTATATTTCTAGCCACTAAAAATGTTTTAGAAGTTGTGTGTGTGTGTATTGATAAGTGACTTCAAAGTTAAATAATCCCCTGTTCACCTTGCTCAGAATGGACAAAATATGAAAGTGAAGTGAACAAATCATGCACTAGGAGATTGCAGAGCAAGAAACATGAAACCAGTTCACTATTGAGAGGCAGTGACTATCAAACAAAGCTTGTATAATGCCCAGACCTACTTAGTCCATGTGGTTTCATCTATTTGCAATTAGCTCCCTAGGGTATAAAAATTTGTTAGAAGCTCCAGTGGTATTGCAAATAGGTGAAACCAATGGGACTGATTTTGAATTTATCCAATAAAAGAAAAAAAAAAAATCTTGGAAGCTCAATGGCAGAAAGTCAAACATCTATGAGACAAAGATTTGAGTACAAAAGTTCACCTCAAAATCCCAATCTCCATACAAGTTTGGATCATTTTTGTCACTCCATACATATGTGTGAGCCTGTGACTTCTGAGAATTATCCTGCAAAATTTTCCACCCTCCTTGTTAGCACTTCTCAAGAAAGCATGAACTTTTCCAGGCAAGACTAAATGGCATGATTATTCTAAGTTGTCATCAGGAACAATGATGGGTGAGCCTGATTTAAACCCTTTCCGTTGAAATCAATCATGCACTTCCGGCATTTAAAATACATTATGAAATTGAATTTAGTTTTAAGGTTTCATTTCTACTTGGGAGTAAACCAATTGGTAGCTTACCTTCTCCATGTTAGGTGGGTTAACTACCAAATGGCATCCATCAAACACAACGACATGTGGGTATTGTCATTAGCATAGTTTTAAAAGGTAAAAGTGTTAGGTGAGGTGTTTTGTCCCTCATAAGGAAAGGCATAAGCTTTGAAGAGTGAGCCATACAGCCTTTCAAAAAATGAAAATTTAAAAAATGAAATATGATAACTAAAACTATGAAAATAGTAAATAGTTGATGAGATTCATAACAAACAAAGCAGAAACTTGATTATTAGAAAAGCAAAAGAGCAAGCTTATTTACAGAATAAGCTAATAACAATTGTACCTAACAGTAAGAGTACAATTAAGGGTGCCTTATTTACCATAATTATTATTATTATTTTATAAAGAGGTTGAACATAATGATAACAGTACAATTAAGTGGTGTTTTGTTTTATCACCATCATTATTATTATTATAAAGTGTTCTGCCAAAAATAGACTGATTATACAAATAAATTGATAAATCTTACCAACAAGTTAATACTTATAACTGGACTTTGGAGTAAGGTTACCAAAGTGTGGAAGGAACAAAAACCTTCATAATTATAACTGAGTCATTTTCTTTGTTTCTTTCTAAATTCATTTTAGTGGTCCGTACAAGCATTAAGAGCATAACAAACTAGTACAAATGTGCACCTATCCATGCTGTTGAAGGAACCCCCCTCCCACCCCCCTTTATAAATGCCTTAGTGCCACCTTTCCTCAAGGCTGACTGAGCACATTTCTCAAGAAATAGGCTATTAGAAGAGGTACTTGTAAGCTTTCTACATCAACCTCTTCAAGGTCTTAATATGCAAGTATGTCTGTCAGTGTGTAACCGATGCACAGAGGCAATCAATTTCAATTATACTCACCGTCACGGAAACCTCAATAGTTCTCCTTTCATACTCAACATCCTCAAAAGTATCTAAAATATCTAATTCAGGATTTGTGATACCAAACAAGACCTGCAAAAATGCAACAATTAATCAGATTAATTATTACATGTTGTTATCATATAAGGGCATGAACTTTTCAGAACTAAATGTGTTCATAAATATGGGTTAGATTTGTGAAGTCAATTTAACTATCATTCCCAGACAGATGTGGAGAAAAACACAACTAGACAGTCTTCTGATAAATGCTCTTGTAGTACGTTAGAGATTTAATCTTTATATCCTCTCTCCTTCACTACATATATTGGCTTTATATCAAGTTTGTTGCATCAAGACACAGGACAAGAAGTCAGGGATTTAGGCTCATGTGAAGTAAATACCAATAAGTTGTGTTCAAACATATAGCTTTTCCGCTCCTGTTTAGACAAATCAACTTAAAATGGAGCAAGTAGCATCATGGCCAGTAGAAGAAGAATGGGAACAGTGACAGTCAAACTGAAACATCTCACAAAGGGAATGGGCACATTCATATCATTCAAATGAATAAGAGTAACTATATTTCAATTGAAATGGAGGAATAATAGAACTTTCTGGAATGCACAAGCTTCCCAGTTGATTTAGGAACTGCACTAGAAGTACCCACATAAGCACATCTACCACCGAGGCCAGCCCATCATGCAACAATTATCAGTTGTATTATACAACAATTCATTTCATTATATTGTCTCACCAAAAAAAGAAAAGGTAGAAATATTTGAAGCTAAAAGCACCACATTTCAAATCAAAGAATCCATACTGCAGATTGATAGAATATGAATACTTTTGTTGACCTTGGGCCTGTACTGTCTAACAAGGTGCTTGCTGATGCCAAAAAAGGTTTTCACTTTCCTCTTATTTCTAGTGGCTCTTCTCAATTGAATCAAAATTGAAGACCTAAAGAATTTGTAAACACAATTTGATTATGCCCTTGAATAGCAGGTATAACAGTTAGATATGGGACTACGAACTTCTCGGTTACACCAGATAGTTCTGATTCTCTTTTGGAAATTTTACATACTATCTATCAGAATCCTAGAGGTAACCTAACAAGTTTAGAAGCCCCCTTTTGTTTCAGAAAGGGTTGTACAATCTGATAACAAATGCTTTCAACAAATTGAAGAGATCAACGAAGTTGTTCTGGAATCTAAGCTAGCACTCATTACTTTATCTGCTTCAATAGATTAAATCATCTAATTAAACAAATCTCTCTCACCCAGATCCCAATCCTTAGGCACGGTGGGGTACAAGAAGTCTACACATTGATTAGAAAGATGTGATTTTGACTTCCAGCTTCAAAGAAAGAGTTTTCCTTTCTTGATTCAGTAGAGGCATTTTTTTCATATGGCAGAAGGTATCTAATCTACTCAAAATTTCAAATCCCCCAGCTGTTCTTTTGATAAAATCTAAGAAACTGTACTGACCAGTTTCAACGAAAAGAAATCCTACTCAGACACACAATGTATAATGTAATCTAAATTCTCTAAAACTATTATTTAGACAAATATGTACAAGCTCATGAATGGATTTCAACCTAACAGACATAGCAGGGGTACAATTACTCAAAGCAAAACTATGCCAGGCAGCCATTAAAATGAAATGAATCATTATAGATACCTTTCCTGTAACTTTCTTATTCTCCACAGGTAGAATAGCTGGATAAACACGTCCTTTGATGCTAAATCTATGACTGACAGGTTCAAAACCAATACCCAAAAACAATACTAACGTCAGCAAACAAATAATGTAGACAAAAGACCATCAACGGAGAGAAGATAAAGAATTTAAACAAAATAGCACACTCACAGAGAAAATATTAAGAATTTATAAATAATAAAACCAAACAGAAATTAATGACCGGGGAAAAAAAAAAAAATCAAAGCTCACTATTCATCTTCTGGCTCCACCACTGAAGTCAAGAATCGATGCATGACAATAAATAGACTTGAAAAACCAAATCAGGTCAGTCAGCTATATTCGTTGCTGTCCATTAATATTTAAAAGGTAGAAAAAATTTATACAAAATGCGGATGCTTATAACACAGTAGAAAAGTGATTATTACGGGATAGGATTCATATTGATGATGCTCATGATCCAAAATTACGGGAGATTATTGTCCATTTACCAATTCCACATAACTGGGAATTGAATACAGAGAAACAAGAGTAATTTAGGGCGTGCGTTATAAGAAATTAGACAGCCAATCAAGCAAAGAGAAAAAAGAGTTTGAGAGAGAGACTGACAAGCCGTTGAGGATGGCGGAGGATGATGGAGGGATACGCTTGAGGAGCACCTTGACGACATCGTCTGCGAGGAGGCTGCCGTACACGAAGACGTTGTGAACGCTCTGAGACTGAGTCTGAGCTCCACCCACACAACTCGCACTCATTTTTGGCACTCTTTCAGTCTGCTGTTGGTCCCAGGCGTTCGTTAAAATACTGTGGCAACCGAGCGTGCGTTTTTCGCCAACCAGAGGTTTTTCTGCTCGCCACAACCACAACTCGCCCAACGAGCGCGTAGAATTTCTCATTCAAAACGCAGCCAAATTTTAATTATTATTATTTTTTTAATTTTAGTAATTCATTTTTCAAAAATTCCATAAATTTCGCTCTTAAGTTTTTTTTTTTTTTTCTCAATTCTTTTTAATAAAATGTTTGTTGTCTAACATTTTTTTTTTTTTCAATTTTGTGTATGTGGCTTTTTTTTTTAAAAAAAAAAAAAAATCATTTTGCATTTGTGTAGTCCATCTTTGTCCATCTATACAAAGTAGACAAAACTAAAAAAAAAATAAAAATAAAAATTTGAACAATAAACATTTTCTTCTTTTATAGCTGAACATAGGGAGTGGATTGCCACGGCAATGTGTAAGATTTTTCAATTCTTATTAACAGAAATGCTATTAGTATTCTCAAGTAGCACTCTTCTAGAATTTCTTTTTTGTTTTTTTTTTTTTTTCTTTCTTTCTTTTAAAAAAAAAATGTATATGATGTTCCACATAGACAAAAATTTAATAAAATGCTAAGTAACATTTATTTTTATTAATTGTCAATAATATGACAACAATGTCTTTGACTTCTCAAAAGTGAATTAGGATTTTTAATAATTTGTTCCTAAATTATTAAGTAATTTAGATAATAATTGCAGAGAGCACACAAATTGCTGCTCGATGCCAATTTAAAATAAAAGAAAGTGAAATAACATAGATATTACCAAATGGGATGTAACACTTCATTTTTAACCCATATTTTAACCATTTTTTTTGCAAATTCAATAATAAATTTATTCATTTACTATACTGAAATGGGTAAAAGATAATTTACAGAATAAATTTTATCATTTCTATTAACAAAAGAGTGAACATGGTAACCAAGGGATGAGGGAACCAAAATCTACACCCGAAAATGGAAATTAAAAAAAAAAAAAGGAAAAAATATACATTACTTCCTTGAATTATAGGCTATTTTCACTTATATCAAACTATTATTTTACTGCAAAAATGATACTCCGTGTTAGAATGGATGGAAAAACAAAATTTGACCAAAATATTTTTGGAAATACCTTTATTTTACTATTGAAAACTAAATTTGCTCCTTATAATTATTAATAAAGTTAAAAAGAAAAAAGAAAAAAAAGCCTAATCTTTAAAAAAATAATAACAAATAATAGGAAAAAAAAGTCTAGGTTGACCGAATCTCACGAGAAGAAGGGTGGATTAATCCACCCCTTTTCATTATGGGCCGAACCACCATTAGACTTTGTTTTTCTTTCTTCTATCTTTTTATTTTTTTTATTTTTTTTGTTTGTTATTTGTTATTAATAGATTTATTTTTATTATTTTATTAATTTCTAGTTTAATTTTTTTTTAGAAAAAATCAGTACTTTAGAAAGTTTTGAAGCTAACTAAGTCGTATTTTTGTCATAAAATAGTTTAATGTATGTAAATATTACACCTCTTAATTTATAAGATTCCAACTTTCAAAGAGATTCCCGGAGGAAGGCAGATTCTTCAGTTGATTCTCTTTCTTCTGAAGAGAGTAGCCTCCACCGGTGCTACACCAAAGCATGGGCTTTTTCTTTCTCAATGGATTTTGAATTACATGACTGGCCTTTCATCGGTGGCCAAAAGCCCAGCCCCAAAACCAAGGGAGTGGTTATTCCCGACATGCTATGGTGCCCCGGGGTGAGTGGGTCGAGTCCGTATCGCTGCGGGTCAAGTTAGTAATTCAAGTTTGAGATTATTTTCGTAATAGAAAAACTCAAACTGAAGGGAAGGACCAGGGTTTAGGGAGAGAAGCCGTATTTAGGGTTTTTGTGGTACCAACAACAGCCTCTGTCTCCGAGTCTCTCTCCCTCCAAAACTCTGCAACATGATTACCGGCGGGAAAAGCTATGTATCTTCGCCGCCGGCCTTCTCAAACGACGGCAAACGCCTACTTGTTTGTACAGGAAACACAGTCTCCATTTTCAGCACCTCCACTGGCTTACAGGTTAGCAAAACTATCACCCTTCAGTTTCCTATCAAACTACGATACTCACTCTTTTGTACATGTAGATTGCATCGTTGGAGGGTCACACGGCGGCGGTGACGTCGGTGATTGTGGTGCCGAGTAGTAAGATTTTGTGCTACTGCTGGACGGCCTCGCTCGATGGGACCATTCGCTATTGGGATTTTTCGGTGCCGGAGTTGATGAAGAAGGTTGATGTTAAGATGCCCGTTTTCTCCATGGTAATTCATGCGTTGCTACCCCCTTCGTTTTTAGTTGCTTAGTTCACCTTTTCTCTTTTTTTTTTTTAATGGTTGTTTATGCCGATGAGCTCTAGCTCTAATGGTTGTAAGACTACAAGGTGGAGGGTCGTGCGTGCGTGTGTGACTTATCCTATCAAAATTGTTGTGATGGTTTCTAAAGAAAAGAGTGGCAAATGCAAAGCCACACAGTTTGATTAGGAGGTCGAAAGTCCGATCCCTTTAACTTTTTACACTACGGTTGGGCCGCCCCTTGAGAAGTAAAGAATAGCGCAATCTCAAAATTCTCTTTTTTCCGGTGTTTGGTTTTTCGAGAGGGAGAAAGAAAATAAATGTCGATGTTTTCTTTACAGAATAGTTGGGGTTTGGAAGGAATATTAGGTGGGAGGAAGAAAGCAGACTTAACCTTCAACCTTTTTTACTTAATTTTTCTCTCTGCTTTATATTTCTCATTAAACATTGGAAAACTATTTTCATTTTTTCTTTAATAAACAGACTGCTCTCACATATATCGGAATAATAGAATTCAAGCTCTTTTATTTTAGGTAGCCAAATAGAAAATTGGTTTTATTATTTTCTTAGAGCTCTGAAATATGCTTCATAAGAAATAACTTTAATCTGAAAAGAGTTGGGCATGTGTGTATGCGAGGGACCCATTTTTTGACAACCGATGCTAGACTGCCAATCATTCCTTGAACCATCATACTTGTCAATGTCAAATCAATTGGAACTCAAAAACTGTTCAATCCATATAGATTTGATAAATCTATCTCTATCTGTAATGAAATATGAATTTTTGTATCTGATATGGCAATTAATTTCATTGAGATTTTTTTTTGATAAGTAAGAGAAATATCATTAAAAGTGTAAAGCGCAAGGTACACAGGAAGTATATAAGAAGAACGCCTAATTAGGAGAAGAAAAAAGTACAAGAAAATCAATATAACTACTCACTAGGGTTCATTGAGATTTGGCATGCATGATCGCTATGTAGTGAACATCTGACCAGTGGGGTTGAAAGAATATAAATCCCAACCAGATTTATTAAGTGTTGTTAAGCTACCCAAGTTAGGCAGTAGTGTCTTGTGATCCTGCCTTTATGTACGAATGTATATGTGCTAATGTCATTTAGTTTGGAGTTTGATTATATTTTTGGAGATGTTGACCGGTGTAATTTCTTACATTTATTTGCTGGAAAGTTTGGCCTATAATTTGTGAATTTGGTTGTTATTTGTCTGAGTAATAAAAGATATAAAAAAGATTTACAGGTTGTAATTCTGGGTAGTAGGATGAGAAGTAAGAGCTTATAAAGCCATGCAGTGATTCAGGATAAAAGTTTTTAGGTTGACTGATGTGTGTAGAGTATTAATTATGTATCTTGTTGATTTTGGCTGAAGAGTTTGGTTTCCTAAAGTTGGCTTTAAATTATACCTTTGTTTTGTCTTTCATATGCGTTTTGATCTTAGTGCTATCTGACCAAAAAAGAAAGTGTGTTCTGACATTTATTTAGTTGGTTTGATTTTTTTTAGGTGATTCCATCTTTATTAGGCCAACCAGCCTTGAGCAATGAGAAACCAACCGATCTTTTTGCTTATCTGTCTATTGAAGATACAAAAGAACAGGACAGTGTTTCCAAACCTATGCGTGGACAGATCCGGAAGTGTAACTTGACGGCATCTCGTTTAATTGGTGGATTAATATTGAAAGAGGTGCAATTTGGTGGAACTGTAACTACTTTTTTTTTTTTCTGTGCATTAAGTTATTGTACTTCCAAATATCTGGGTGTATTGAGGATTGATTTGACTCTGTGGAATGAAATTTAAAAGAAATCAGGAAAAAAAAATCACATGAGCATAAAAATTGTTGGAATGAGCATGTTTATGCACACGCAGTGCTGATAAAACTGTATTTTCTATAGGAAGAGCTACAATAAACTATGTCTTTATGAGCAAAACAAAACTCTCAAATAAGATATTCTTTTAGCTTGCGGTGGTCTCCTGATTCATTTAACAATAAGCCCAAGGAAGATAACAAAGTCGTGATTTTATTTGTAAGGATTGAATCACTGGGAAGGGATTAAGGAGGTCAGTGATGCAGTGTCAGTTTCCTATGTACTGTTCTTGTTGAGTGTTGGTTCAACTGTATACCTAGCTTTCCCTAGCTGCTAGTTGCTGTATATTCCTATGCCCTCTTGACTTTTGTTGATTGTAAATAGTTCGAAACATATTAACTGAACTGGTGTATGTATTGCCAACTAATATAAAGCCATCTATAGGATGTTGATATTATATTTCATGATGAGAAGCATAAAAATATGTAAAGTTCGAAACATATTAACTGAACTGGTGCATTTCATTGCTCTAAATAAATTTCGATTACTTTTCAAAAAAAATTTGTATTTCATTAGTTAATGAGCTTAAGTTATCTACTTATGTTGATGTTTATCTTACGTATATTTTCACTCCTTATTTTTTTTGTTCTTGGAGGATTAAAAAAGTTCTAGTGACTTAAGTGTTTCGCCCGTTGAGGTGGCATTGATAAACTCCATATAGTCAAGCAAATGCTTAAATATCCACTGCTTTTGCTGAATATTTCATGTATACATCACCTTTTATTACCGTTCATGCTTTTCCAAGTCTAGCTAGTCTATCGAATTCATCTCTGAGCTGAACTAGCTTTGATCTCTTTAATGGAGATTCAGGCTGCTCTGTGACCAATTCCTGTATATATCCTGAAGTAATCAGTCCCTCAACCTTTCTGTTGTTTGTATGTCCTGGTTATTTAGTTCTTGGCTTAAAAGAGAAATGAAGGTGGCCTTATTGATTGAACTTTTGAGGACCAAGAAAGGACTTTAGAGGAGCTTAAGTCCTTTTTTTCTCTCTTTTCTTGGACAGTTGCATATTTAGCTCCCTTAGTTATTAGTTTTAATGACTTTCTTGTTCTTTTCTCTACTCCTACTTAGGGGTTTTTCTTGTATACTTCATGTCTACAAGGGATGCGCTTTACTCTTTTAATGAGAATTTGCTTACTTATCGAAAAAAAAGAGGCTTTATGAAACTTTGACCCTATCTTGCTTCATGCTTTGACAAAAGCTTGCTTTAGCTATTTAAAAGTTGCTTGATTTGGAAGTCTAGAACAAATTTGAGATAAAGATATTCGAAGTCTTTTGAATGGCATCTTACAAAGTGAACCCCCCCACAAAAAAAGAAAAAAGAAAAAAGAAATGAGAAGGAAAAGCAAGGATCAATCTGGTTTCTTGAAGTGTTTTTGAAACTTTAGAGAATCTATTGAATATGTGCAGAGTTATCATGTCTGTTATGAATATCAGTTTTTGAAAGTAACATTTTATCCTATAATATTCATTTGTACTGCTTAACATGTCCACTCATCAAGAGAAACTTTAGATGATAAATTTCAACTGTTTTTGTAATTTGAGATGAATGATAGTTGTTTTCCCTCTTTGACAGACTCCACAACCAGAATTTATATCTGTTAGTTCATCAGGAAAGTTCTTTGGCATCAGAAACAAACGCAAGCTTCATATATGGACGGTCCATGAAAATGATTCTGGGCGTTTAGTGGCAAAGAACATTACACTGCATCATACAAAGAATTTGACAGTGCTTGCATTTCATCCAACTAAGAGGATTGTAGCTGCTGGTGATGTAACTGGGAGAATTTTAGTCTGGAGGGGATTTGGTTATCGAATTCTTTCGATGGGTGATGGACTAGTGAGTGGAAGGTTGGTGAATAAAGAGGAAGAAAGACCTGGGGTGAGGGGAAATGATGATGCTGAGTCTTGCTCCACATGGCATTGGCACTCTGGTGAAGTGAATGTCCTCTCTTTCTCTTCTGATGGAGCCTATTTATATTCAGGTAAAAGCACGCTTCCATGATCAGATAAAGCCTAGTCCTTTAATGAGAAGTGTTGTTTGTCTTGTAATACATATGACAAAAATATATTGGAGCTAGGATTGGGCAAAGGGGAAGACTGCTTCTTACAGTTTTGTATACTTGAAAAAGTTGGATATGTAGTACACCATATTTCTCAGATAATTATGCTTATGGCTGAAATTAATAGATGGTTGCTTTGTGAATGAAAGGAATCATAGTGGTCAACCAACTGTTATACTCTTTGCATATTATATGTGGACCTTGGGTGACGGAGTGGCATGTCGTAGATTGTTGAATGAGTGATTTATATTTCCATTAGACTATTCCCTGATTATCTACTTTATCAATAGCTTTAAGGTCGATTCTAGCCACTAGTCCATAGATCTTTAAGTACCACAATATCTTATTGACAGAAAAAGGAGTTGGATGCTTATTCATGATCATTTGCTGTCATGGTTTCCTGTAGTATTTTGTTTATACATTCAAGTTTAAAGTAATTTTTCTGTTTCTGATGCTTCTATTGGTGTTTAGGTGGAAAGGAGGGAGTTCTTGTGGTCTGGCAGCTAGATACAGGGAAGAACAAATTTTTACCACGAATTGGATCCCCAGTTCAATATTATACAGATTCTCCAGATCCTACACTTTCCTCTGTAAGGAGAATTTTATTGAGCTGGAACTTAGGATTCTTCTGTAATTAAGCACTGTCTCTGCTGAAACAGACCTAGTTAATTTTACTGAAATAAGGGTCTTCAGATATCTTGTGCAGATAATCAAATTCATATACTGAAAATGCCTTCAATGGAGATCATGAAGTCCATCTCAGGGATCAAGGTTTGTTGAACACCTAATTATCTAAATAGATTTGTGAATGCCCTAAGCTTCATATGTGTTTGACAGAATTGATCACCTAATGAGTAGGGAACAGTACAGTCCAGTGTATTTTCAGAGGAACTGGCCTACGTTTAACTTCCATATAAATGGGCATAGTAGCAAAATGCGATTTCCATTCATATGTGGTAGGCCTGATTGCCTCTGCTGTAGAAAACATGCAAAGAATATAGTTTTAACTATGCCTTGGTTTCACGGTTTGTTAGGCATATAATTCTTAATACCTTGAAACATGGAATCATCATCCCTTGACTTAAGCTCTAGAATTGGTCACATGAAGCATAGCCCCTATGGCCTTGGGCTTCTAGGCTTGCAAAAAGTACGTTGTTGAGTATGCAGGATGCCCATGATGATCTTCTGAACAATGATGGCTTTGAACATTCTATAATTGTCTTGCCTTGTGAATTTGGTGATTCTACTTCATCAAGTCACGTGAAGATGCAGATTTTTTTAAAAATAAATAACTCATTTGTGCTATCTATTATTTATAATTTTTATATCATGAGAATTGACCATCTAATGAGCAAGAAATAATAATGACAATGTACCTTCATGCCTATAATTAAGTTCCACATAAACGCGCAGTCTACTAAAATTTCTTTCCAATTCATATATGGTAGTCCTTGTTGCCTGTGCTGTAAAAACACTAGAAAACTTACTGCTTAACAAGGCTTTGGCTTGTAAGGCCCTTGGAATCTGGTCACATGAGGCTTAGTCCTTGTGGCTGGGGCTTCAAAGCATGCAAAAAGTGCATTGTTGACTATGCAGTATGTTTGTGATGATGTCATAATATCTCTACATAATGACAGCTTGAAATGTACTAGAACTCATTTGCCTTGAGAAGCTCCTTAAAGTGCTTCAGAGAACTTTGCCTTTATAATATCAGTTAGGAAGTTAATGGGTGATGATATTTAGTAGTACTGTCCTAGTTCTTAGCCTGCCAAGGCTGCCATTTACATATGTAATGGAGTTTATGCTGTGTGATTGTCACGCTTGTTGTGTCTGATGGATTTTCATTTTTTTTCAATTTTGTATTATACATAATTGATTGGATTTTCTGCTGTTGTATATGATTATAATTTAAGCTTCAGATGATATTTACACAGTTTTTTTTTTTTTTTTTTTTTTTTTCCAGCTTCCTAATTCATTTCCGGGGATATATGAAGGTGGTGGGTTTGCATTTGATTACTCTACTGGGCTTGTTGCCCTGCGCACAGAGAACTATAGTGTCCAATTCTACAGCTTGTTTGATGACTGTGGAATAGATGAGGTGAGGTCTTTTAGCGTGATGTTCCAATTAATTTACCTTGAATTTCCTACACTGAGCTTCTTATGGCTGTTTAGTCTTTTTCTCCTGCAATATGCATTTTTTTTTTTATTTCTGTTGAGATGTCTATAATTTTACATAACCATTGATGCTTGTTTTCATTCTTTTGTGTAGTTGATATGTGACATGTTCTCAATATTGTTTTGCGTGAATGTATTTGCATTGGGGATTTGAAGAAAAAGAGGTTTGGGTCAGGGGGAAGAGAAATGAAGACCTCTTTTCTGCTTTGTTTTTCCTTATTCTTGTATAGATATCATCCCCTTGTCAAATCGAATGAAATCATTCTTTATGTACATTAATTTCTCATCTTCAATTTTCTTGTTTGAGTCATTTCCTTTTAACTTTGTTAAAACAAAAATTGTATTGCCTTAGGGGTTCCTCTTGTATACTTCCTGTGTACTTAGGGGCGCCTTACGCTTTTATAAAATTGACTTTTACTTATCAAAAAAAAGTATTATATTTTTGGCCTAATGGATCTGTGAGGTGGGACCATATCACCTTCTATGTAAGCTGCTGCATTTCTTATATCCATGGATCTACTCCATTTAGTAATGTGAGGCCTTGATACAATGAAATAGGTATTATTCAGGGCCTATGCACATGGATAAGTACTTCAATTTATTCAATAAATTGCAGGGTATATGGTCTCCCACTAGGTGGGACACATCATATGCTGGTCCCAGCCCCTTTAAATGTGCATCATGCACATTGTACCTTTCAGGAAGTCACAAACATTTGAGTAAGAATGTTCTTTTGATTACAAGTGATGAATTGGGAATTGAAGTGTTCTAAAATTGATGCTTTGCAGGTTCAGGTCTGTGAAAGAAACCATCAACCAGCTGATGAAATCACGGTACGAAGTTGCTTATTTGTAATTTCCTTCAATGTGAAATGATATCTTCTTGGTCAAAGTACTTGTGATTGATATGATCACTGGTTTATATCTACTCTGTTCTCAGTCTTGGAGTTTTATTATTACAGGTTTTCGTGACTTTAGTAGCTATCTCCCAAGATGGCTCTATGATGAGTACTGTTGAAGTTAAGCTTCCTGAAGAGGGAATAGGAGGTCTTGTTTGTCTTAAGTTTTGGGCACTGGGTTCAGAGAACAAAAAGTTCAGCTTGTCCACTGTTATTTATGAACCTCACAGGTTGGCCTTGGCTTATATACCCGAAAACTCAAATATTTTTTCAGGAAGCGTGATATTCATCGAGAGCTCCTGGTGTTGTTTTCAACATTTTAAGCATCAAGGATGAATCACGTTGTTTAGTGAATGTGCCAGGGTGTTATATGCTTCATTTTTGTGAAGCTGAATAAGCTGATTAGAATGTACTCCCTTTGTGTATATATTACATGGCAGAGATGAACATTTTGCCTTTTCTTGTTTCCTAGGTAATTAACATTTTGTCCCTTGTTATATAGGGATGCTAGCATTTCTTCTGTTGCTTTTCATCCTACTCGTCATGTAGCAGTTACCTCATCGTATGGTGGGGACTTCAAGGTAATCTTGGTTGAGTAGCAATTTAAATTTGAGGATCCTGTTCCTTGTAGAACTCACAATCTCAATTTGAAATTTCAGATATGGGCTTGCAGTGATGAGATTCAGCAGAAAGGTTGGATGCTTCAGAATTCTGGTTGGGCATGCCTTGCTGTTGGGTCATACAAGTATGATCCTACATTTTATTTTCTAGTATCATATATTTCTTCTATAGGCTTTTACTTTATTTTCCATGTTGGAAAATAAAATATTTGAAATTTACCTGTTAGAGATAAGTCTGCTTTGAGAAGAGAGAAGACTCGATTCACAAAAATCCGAAGGCTGTTCCATAAATTATTCAAAACTGTTCCATGTCACAAGAATGCTATTTAATTTGCTTTTGAATTAGATCTTAATTGCGATGTTGTGAAAGTTGGTTGGTCAACAAATAAATATTTATAATATAACCTTCTTTTCCCCTGGCAGTTTTTACTTTTATAGTTTTTGGGTAGATTGCGCTTTGTCACCCAAGTTATAGGGTTATGTGAAAGTTCCCCCTAAACTTCAAATTTAAAGCAATCAACCCTGAAATGCTAGGCATTGTGGCCAGTAACCTTTGCTGTCGTTAATTTCTTCATGCAGCCTGTCATAACCTCTTTTGCTAAGCCCATTATCAAAGCCAAATCAACCACAAAATCCACATGAATCAGTATTTAACCACCACTCCCAACCAATGATATTATCCGCCACCAACCTCCCCCTTTCCACCCATTATGAACTAGCACCTACACTGAAGCCCATATCTCCATCTTCATTCAGGCCAATTAGCTTCACCATTTGATTGGTAATGAAACGAACAACACCTGTCCCTCACCACCACAAAAAAAAAAGGATAGAAAATCCTGTCCCCAACCACATGAATCCGAAAACTGGTACATAGAAAAACAAAAAGACATTCATATGAACATGCTTATGCAGTATAATTTGGTGATAGAAGATGTTAACTCTGTCATTGTGATAGATTATTGTTCCTAATTGCAGAAAAAAGCCAATGACGGCTGCTACATTTTCGTCTGATGGTTCTGTTCTTGCTGTTGCGGCAGAGACTGTTATCACATTGTGGGATCCTAAAAAGAATGTCCTTGTCGCTGTGATTGGAGAGACCTTTTCGGTGATTTGCTTTAATATTTCTTCAGAGATCTCATTGTTTTACATGAATGTGATGCTTGATAACTGATAGTTTAAGACCCTGTTTGGTGGGGCAGCATTATATTTTCTTTCTATCATTAATTTTTCATTTTATTCTTTATTTACAGCCAATTGTGAGCTTGTCCTTTGCTGGAAAGTCAGAGTATCTAGTATCTGTGTCCCGAGGTTCAAAGCCGCAACTCTCTGTATGGAGTATGTCAAAATTGTCTCTATGTTGGTCATACAAGCTTCACATTGAAGGTTTGGAAATCCTCATTTCTTTTCATGCTGAGAACAGTTTCTTAGTATGATTTTCTGCATAATTTTAAGAATATTGCTGATCACAACATTTCCACCTAATACGTATAAGAATTCAGCTGCTTCAGTCATTTGTGAATAAAGAATTGAGATGCTTGTTTCACTATTGTAGATTTTAGTGTAATCTCTAAATTCATGGGACAAAGTTGTCATCAATATAGTTTATAATGTTTTTGTGGAAAGAGTGTGGGTGAGTTCTCAGTGGCCGTTTTTTTTAGAAATGTTGAGGATCAATTTGCTTGGGCGTATGCGGGTGTTTATGGTTCAAATACTGATGGTCATAGAAGGTTTTTATGGGATGAATTGGCTGGTTGTCTAAGTTGGTGGGACTTACCATGGTGCATTTTGTGGGGTGGGGGGGGATTTCAATGTAACTCATTTTCCGAGTGAGAAATCGTGTGAAGCCCGTATTTGTCTAGCTATCTTGGGGTTTTTTATTTTATTTATGAGCAAGGGCTCATGGAAATTCCTCTTGTGGGCAGCTCTTTTATGTGGTCTAGCAATAGGGGCCCTCTTTAGAATCGATAGATTCCTTGTATCTCCGGAGTCGGAAACCCATTTCCCTGATTTGCTCCAAAGAGGCTACCTAGACTATGCTCGGATTTTTTTGAGGTGGTGGAAGCCCTTAATTACATTGGGTTGCACCTTTGTGCTTTCTAATGAATTTGTATTTACTTATAAAAAAACAATATTCTGTGTAAGCAGTCATGCCTCTTTCTTATGCAGAACATGTTAAAAGAAAAGGAAGGATTGGGTTATTTCATATTTGTTTTATTTTAAGTGCTGAAACTATTTTTCTTATTGGTGAGTTGGGTAATTTTATATTGCTAAGCCAACTCCTTATATTCATCTGAGTGGTGCTTAAAGCCCTGATTTGACTGAATAATTCTATAAGTTAGGGTTTAAATGTTTGTGCAATGCATACTTGTCAACACAGAAGAAAAAAAAAAAAAATTAAGATGGTTTGTTTATCAGGCTAATAGTCACTTTTGGGGCTAGTTAAACTTTTATTTGAGTTTAGTAATTCTATTTTGCTTGAAATCAATGTATTTTGGGTTTTTAGGTTAATAGTCTGTTTTTCTTATAGGCTACTGCTAACCTGCTAAGTTTCACATTCTGTCCTTCAGACCTGATTTGGCCCATCTTAAATGATATGTGCCCACTGTTTGTTTGTTCATTTCACTTGACGTCCTTTTAGTTGTCATGAAGTTCATGCTACCGATGTCACTTGATTTTAACATTTGGAGGCAATCTTTCAATGCAATGTGTAATTTTTTTTTTTTTTTTTTATGCAGCTGTGGCATGTGCAGTGGATCTATCGTCTTTTG
Source organism: Betula pendula (assembly GCA_900184695.1). Classification (NCBI taxonomy): domain Eukaryota; kingdom Viridiplantae; phylum Streptophyta; class Magnoliopsida; order Fagales; family Betulaceae; genus Betula; species Betula pendula. Next base: position 78,930 of record FXXK01000359.1, read on the forward strand.
CAGTTCTTGCCCTTCTTCCTGAATCAGCTACACGTGTTGAATCTAGTGTACCAATGTTTCATGGACGAGATGGGGTAATCTTAGTATTCAATGTAATGGATCCTGTTCCTGTTGCTACCTGGTCCGTAAGAAAGGTATAATTTGTTTCCAACCCTTTCCATTAGTTTAGTCCATATGTTATTGATTACAATCAATCTGGTAAAAAAATAGTGGCAAACAAGCATTATAAATTAAAGTTTTTGCACGGATACTTTCTCGAACGGCATTAAAATTATTGGACTCAGTTAATCTTTTTCATTTGTATTGACAATGACATAAACATCTATACTGGGTTAGTGGCTTTTCATTTATATTTGAGATTACACAAATTGTATAATCTGTACCAATCAAAAAGAAACTAAATACAAAAAGTGTATACTACACTTTATCCACTAAACTTGCACCTCATTTGTACTTGACTCTAAACAACAACTCACTGCAACTTAAACCTACAAACTACTAAAATGTTCTGAGTTATCCCATGGGTCAGATTTGGCCATTAATAGACGAAAAACATTGCACATGACTGCACGTAATACCGAGGCAATTTTTACTTTTACCCATGTCTTGAATATAAACGTTCTGCTTTAGAATTACTTGCAAAAATCTTGCACACCATAGGTAAATTTGTCTCCCACAACACAGCCACCCCCTACGACAACAGCACGGCCACCACCCCTTACCACAACAAAAGGGTGTCCCTGCAGCCACCGCCCATCCCCTCCCACATCAGAGGGTGGCCACCCCTCCCACAACAGATGAGGGTGGCCCCGGCCACCACCCTCCTACAACTGAGCAACAACGGCTCAGATCTTGTTGTCTCTTTGGTGTGTTGTTGGGCCAGCATGTCTGTGTGGCCTGGAGTTGTGCAGCCGCATCCTTCGGCGACAATGACTGGTGCACCTTGGTGGTCTTTGTCTTGGTCTGTTCCTTGTACCTCTTAGAATACTGTCCTTTGACCTTGTGGGTGAGCTGTGCATTGGGCCAGAGGTTTCTATTTTCCTATCTCCCCCCGTGACTCTTGCTTGTTTCTTCCTTTGGATTTTTTGTTGGTTGGGTTTTCCTTGCATTAAAAAATTAGTGGTTGAGGTTATAAATGAATAAAATAGGTAATTTCTCATGTTGAGAGCTCATGTAACTTGATTGAATCGTTGGTGGAATGGTGATGTTCAATGTTATAATAGTGATGACTGTTATGCTATAACATCTTATGCAATAAGGTTACTAAATGAAGCTGTGCAATAAACTTTTTAATTTGCGACATATATTCATTTCAGTTTCTCTACTGATTGTTTTAGTCCCTTTAATATATATTTCATATTCTGTATAATATATGACAATATATCAGCCAAAATTAATCCGTGTTACCAGGGATATTTTTTAGAAGTCCAATTGGAACAGACTTTGGTTCTGCTGGAAATCTATTCACTAAGAAATTAAAAGAACATTAAGAGACAAACTAATTATTCGCTGAAAACAAGAAAGAACGAGGAAAAAGCTAATTGTTTAATAATCTTCAAGATGAATCTTGGCAGCCTAGTCTTCCACTCTACCTCGTTTACTAAGGAATCAAGTATTATATATCAGGAGTAAATGAAAAGCTAACAAAAATATAAACAGATATTTTCAGAATCTATTATTCAAGGAATGCCTAAAGACATTTGTTTCTATAAATCCTTTAGCATGTCTAGTGTAAATTGTAATTTAATTGGCATCCCTAATGCTCTGTTACATCATAATTTTATTCTGATACTGTATACTTCGTGACTGCAGGCCAAGGGAGGTGGGCTTGCATTTCTTCAAGGAAACCCATCTTCCTTGAAACAGAATAGTTCAGATGGGAATGCACCACAAGCATTCCTTGCGTATATAAATGGTGATCATGAGTATGTACTCTTTGACCCATATGGCAATGAAGCAAATGAGCTTAGCATTGCCAGGCGGGAGGGTCTCATTGAGCTTGTAGAGACAGGTGGGGCTTCCTTTACTAAAACATTCACTATTTTTTTGGTTTAGACAATTAGATGTCCAGTTTATATAGATACTCTGTACGCTTGGAATTTTGGAAACTCAAATTGGCTGTAAATTGAATCACTACTGGAACTGCCCCCCATTTATGCCACATTTTTTTGTAAGTTTATGATGCAGTCTTGTTCTGCTCAGCATTCATGTTGTAAGGATGTTTTACTCTATGGTGACATTTCAATATCACTCACGCCCTTGTTGCATTATGATAAAATTGCTTGGTTTTAGAATCAGAGAAACATCTACAATAAAACGAGTATGGCCAATCATATGTTTTGTTTTTAAGTATGGCCAATCATGAGCTTAGTCCATCACAACATACGAATATTATTATTGTTTATATTAGAGAAAAAGTAGCTGGGTTTCTATAATTTGTAAATTTTTTCTATTTTTGCCATGCTATTATTTATTATTTATTTATTTTCTAATTTTGCCATGCTTACATGTTGATTGAGTTATCCATGTTTCATGTCATGTGCCTGCTTTTGTTAAACTATCAAGTACTGCAGTTGCGTGTTCTGCTTTATGGTGGGGGCATGCTTACAATTAACACTTCTGTTTGAGTTTGGTTCAGGAATAAAATTAAGCAAATATAAGGTGTAATTTTTGCATTCCAGTACCTAATAAATATCTACACATTGTGCCCTTTTGTTTTTCCTTCTCTCTCTCTCTCTCTCTCTCTCTCTCTCTCTCTTTTACATATTTTGCTCATTATATATCTTTGTAACAGGGAAATTTGGATACGCATCTATTTATGGGGAGTTGCCGGAGTTGGACTTAAAAAGAAACCAGACTTTGTCGATCCGATCTGCTCCTTCAGAGAGGCCTTGGGAGACCATATTCAGTGGGTCATCACATAATCTTCCCCCCCTTACCAGATTGTGTTCAGCGTTTTTGGAATCCTTGATGGAGAAAAGGACTGCCGTAGTCGAGTGACTTTCTTTGGGTCACTTCTTTTAAGTGTAAGATGATCTGGGAATAGTTATTCATTTGATTTGCTTATTCCCCTTTTACCTCTATTCCCCATAGAGTTTCACCAAAACAGCAAACAGGGTGAGTGTGCATACAGATAAGGAAGCTGTACAATTGCTAGGCTGACATGATGTTTGGAATGCGAGATATTTGATGGTGGAATGGCTAAGCGCTTCATACATTGAAGTAAATGCCCTGAAGAGATAGATTTAATGCTAAGCTTAGGGCAGTCGAGTCTTCATGGCTCAGAAAATTTTGTAATTTGTGGGAGGTCTTGATGCTGTCGAAATATTGTGATTTTCTTTTTTAGTTGGTTAAAATTTTGTAATTGAGATGAGCTTGGTGTCAAGACTTAAATATTCTTTTGTAAGGCAAAATTAGATAAGTTTTTGTTTAGAGTTTCATCTTTTTTCACTTTGTACTAAATTTTCAGTCAAGTTGGTTTCTTTGATATGTTTCTCAAATGCTATTCATGTGACAAAATGTACGAATGTCCACTATTTATATCTCCATCTGGCTTTTTATTTTTCAGGTTCGAAGCTGGCATGATGGATTTAGTTTGTACATAGGGCTCTTAACCATCTTTGCAATGCAATTTTTTTTTTTCTAGAACGTGGGGGAAGATGGTTAAGAGAAGGTTAGGGGAATGAGCTGAAGCATTATTCTTGTACATATCATGTTTCATTGCATTTCGCAGTTTAACTGTTTCTTGATGTATCCTATTTAGATGAAATTTGGTATCCAACCACCGAGAGACCACCCCTTGTCACGGTTCATCTAGTGGTGCAATTGAACTGAATTGTTTATAAATAGTTTGAGCTTAGCTTGCATAAGCTCGAGCTCGGTTCGTCCAATAAATGTGTTGAACTTGAATAGTAAGTGTGGTTTGAATATTAAACAAGCCAAATTTGTGTGTGATTTTACTTATTTGTAATTAGCTCCTTAGGGCATAAAAATTGACTAGGAACTCCTATTTGGCAAGTAAAAAACACAATTTTGACGAAAAATATGAATAAAACATAAATATAAAATATGAATGCTATCATTTACATTAAAAACATTTAAAAACAAAAATAAAGTTATATTATTTGACTGACTCATGCTAGTTACTTCAAAAAGTAAGTGTAAACCACTTGAAATGTCATGTTAACCAGTGAAAAATGGCTATGAAGAATAACATTACTCTATTATATATGTATATATTATGTAGGTTATATATTTGATATATGTTGCAGTCTTTTATATGTATATAACAACATACACAGTATAAATGTTTCTCATTTTTTCTAAAAGAATTCCAATAAAAAACTAATTGAAGAAGACTACTACTCATATTCCCAAGTGTTAACTTTCTTATGTGGGACCATCACATCAAAGAGCGAACACTTAAGAGTTTCTTACGCTTTTAAATGTGCAAATATATATTTTTATGAGAAATGCTAAACATACTCCTACTCTCACTCTCTGACGTGATTTTTAAAATCATCATTAAATTTGAAATAGACCATTATTAAATTTTGATCTAATAATAATTTTAAAAACAACATTCCCAAAGTGTATGTGTATAGCCTTTTGTCATATTTCTATAGCTATGACTGACCACTAATTGGCCCAAATTATAGAATATGACAACACGCCACAATAGCAACCAACCCAAACCCATTGAGATTGAATCAGAAATATATATCCACCAACATATGGTATATGAACCGTTCTCGAAGACCAAAGATTAAAATCCTGTTCCTGTTCATAAAACAGAGATTGCAGCAAAAAGAGAAATAAATAGTGTAGCTAGAGAGCGGCCCATCAACATCAAATGTTCATTGGCTCGGGACTGGCAGTGTTGAGTATGTCCAACAGTGAATTCTGCGGCTCCAATTCCTCATGCCACAATGGAAGTTTGTCCCCAGGGTAGAAGTTTCTTGTCACTCCCTCAGAATTTATCTGCACCAAAAGTTTTGCAGTCAATTTATGAGCATGTGCAGAGTGTGAGAAATCTACTTGGAATTTCTTAGTTACTAGTCTCCAATATAAATCTTACAATGACAGTGCGAACAACACCACCACTAGCACCATCTCGTGCAATTGCAAGGGAAACTGCCTTCACCACTAATTGCTGCAGTCAAGCAAAAAGACTGTTACATCAAATACCACAAAATAACAAATTCCTAGTTTTTTTTTCATTGGATGAGCAACTAGAGATCAACAGTTACAAGAAAACATAACTTCCTCCTTTAGTAATGATAAAAGAAAATAAATAAATGCTATCATGACTCTCTCCCCATTTAACTACAAAAATACATCAAGAAAATCACATTGGACTCCTTTAGATTTTTTTTTTCTTTCGTAAGAACTTTTCCACGAGGAATGCTAGGCTTTCAAAATAAATTTATTAAAAGTATAAAGCGTCCCTATGTACATAGACAAGTAGTATACACAAGAGGCTCCAAACGAGCAGGAAACCTAAGTCCTCAAACCAAAACCCAACAAGTCCTCAAGCCCAAAACCCACAAAACAGCAAAGCCCAAAACTCACGTGTCACGAGAGGCTTGTAAGGTTTTGGGTTACAAAATATTCAAAAGGCAGCAACTGTTACAAAATGATGTGGCTTACAAAATGTTATGCCACATTACTTTGTAAAGAGTTTTTTTTATAGAATATTTTGTAAGCCTAACATTTCTTCTTTTCCATATTCAGCCTTGCAAAATTAACAAAACAAAAACATAAATAAGTTGCCATGTTTTCTACTTTACTTCTCCCTGATTTTATCCTTAAGATGTTTATTGATGTAACATAACAGCGAGTCACGCCTCACAGAAACTTGTGAGGATTTTATCATCACTGTGATTTATTCCAAGGCAGCAACTGATTGTGCATTTGCAAACATTAAGACCTACATACCTCAGCTTCATCCTTGGTCATTCCTTCTTTCCATGCTTGATCGAAAAATCCATACAAGTAACTAGAGCCAGAACCTGTGGAACACAAAGCACGTCAAACTGAATGCCATACTCAAGCAAACATATTGCACTGAAGTTGCTAGTGAAGATTACATCATAAAGAAAACTTTCCAAATACACATTATAAAAGCACTGCACATTTGAATGCTTAGCATGTAATTCGGGAACAACAACTGGGACAGCTAAGATACAAGCTAAATCCAATCTAATTGGATAATTTGAAATTTTCATGTAAGTGATCTCTGATTAAGTAATTAGTATAAAGTGTCAAGAGTGAATGCATTCTAAGTACAAGGGAAGTATACAAAAGAAACAAATGATAAGGAGCCAGAGAGCATTAAGATTTACAAGTTATCTAACAAAACCATCAGACCGTGCCTGCCCATGGTGGAAAGCATACAGTCCACTAAAGCCCATGCAAAGGCCGCATACTCCTTTCAAAGACCAACTGTTTCCTTCCTGCCACTCATCAAGCATATGATCTAGTTTTCTAAGCCAATCTTCTAATTCTATCAATAGACTCCTCAGTCCCACACCTTCAAACCAGGTCTAGTAAGCACCTATACTCCAAATAAAGCAAAATCTAAGACCAAAGCTCTCAGGCAACCAAAAATGCAAAAAAAGATGATTCACTGATTCCCGTTTTCGCATATAAACAAAGGTTTGTACCACAATCAATTCAAATACACATGGTAAACCAAACCCATCTATTTTGAGGAGAGGGAAAGCCACATTTATTAGGAAACGGGTATGCCAAAATCTCATTAAAAGGAAAAAGGCTTCCACCAGACCTCAAGTACCTTATGGTACAAGTGGAGCTCAAATTTCGTACAACTAGTATGCATCAGTTCCATAAATCCTCAATAATGCTACTCACTGTTGCCTTCTTATATCAGCTCAGAGCTTGGTATTGATGTCATTTCCAAATCTTGAATTGGTCTAAAAAAAACTAGAACATCAATAAATAGCCTCACGAGCCCAGCTTACAATGACGCCATGTAGCCATGCTGTCAAATTTCACATCACGTGTATTGTTAGGGTAGTTTTATCTTATATGGTTGTTTTACTAATCTATCTTATCTAGGAGTTGAGATTAACTTTATCTTGTTGATAGATATGGCTATCGAATGTTAGTCACTGTATTGTAATCTCTATAAATAATAAATGTTAGTGTGGGCAACATAAAAATGTTAAACCCACCATTTCTTCATTTTTGTCTTGTTTCTTTGCATGCATAGTCCAAGAAATAGTGCGTGCAACTTCCTATTAAATCATAGTTTAGTCCAATATATGTCTGGCCAAGTATAAAGAGGAAAGAAAAGAACTCCATATGACTCAGCTCTATTGAAAATGGATATACTAGTAAGGGATTGCCTGGTGGCAGTTAATGCAAAATCTTACGTGGCCCTTACTACGGAAGGATGTTGAATGTAACATACAACAGCCTGAATCTTACGATATGTCTATTTGTGTACATGTAAGTTCAAAAAATTGCAAAAGAGATGTGTTTAAAAAAATGAAGTTAATATCTAATCAAATGTGATTTTTATTTAAAAAAAAATTTCAATAAAAGTTTATCAAACACATTTTTAAGAAAAAAAATTCTATTTTCTATATTTGTCTTAAAAACAAGTTTTTGAAAATAAAAAACAGAAGACATCCCAAACAAGCCATTAGTGTGCAAGGGTATAATTACTAATCATTTGGACAAACAGAAGTAAACCATACCTCCAATCGCGAAAGGCTGCTCTATTATTGTTCCACCAAGAGGAATTCCATAAATTTTACCACCTTCATGCTTGTCCCACCCACCAACGATTAGGCCAGTTTGTAACATGTTCTGCCAAGTCCAAATATCATGATAAAGCAAAACATAAGCACACTAGAAATACTTTTATACAACTTTTTGAAATGTACTTTAATACAAAGAAACAAAAAAATGAACTGGGCTAAAAACAAAAAACACAAATACAGTAACATACTGTTTCAACCTTCACAATTAAAGTTCTCTTGTTTACCGTAAGTGATATGAAGAAGCCACAAATGGCTTATTTTGATATAGATGTTTTTTTTTTTTTAATGAATAATTTGGCATAGCACATACTAAATAAGAGCTCTCCAAATAATGCTCAGAAGCCAAAGAGAAAGCAAGGCCTTGAGCAAGTTCAACCTAGAGTCGGAAGAGAGCAACTTCTATACGGTCTTGGCATAAACCAATGCTTTTGTGCCTTTCAATAAGAGAGTGAAACATCAGCTTAAAACAAAAAAATCAAATGCTACCAAAACACCATATCCCTTCTATCTCTCAGCTCTTTTGAGAGACAAACAGCCACCGTCAGAGTAGCCCAAGCTGGACGCCGGACGCCGCCGCCGCCGCCGCTACCACCACCATTGCCTAGAAAAACCCCACCGCACAGAAAAACCTCCACTACCCAAAACAACCCCACAACTAGGCCGGACCCTATGCCGCCCACGCCTAAAGCCGCCCAAGCTCTGAGAATCCGCCCAAGCACTCCCTCACTCCCACCCTTCTCCCTATATACGGCAACCTCACTGCCAGGAAACATGGCGGCCATGAGAGGGTGCCACGTTGCCACCTAATAGTGCGGCCAGATCTAGCCGGTGGCTGCGCGCTATGGCTAGATCTAGCCGCGCGCAGCAACCTTCTCTTGCCTCTTCGCCGGAGATTTCAGAGGAGGAGATGGTGGTGGGGTTCGGCACGATTAGACGTGGGCAGCATATCCCGGTGTGGGTGGTGGCTCCTAACGTGGACGGTGGAGCGAAGAGCGACTTGTTGATGGAGGTGATCACGTTCTTCGTTGGAGATTTCAGAGGGGGTGGTGGGGTTTGTCTCGATCGGCTCCCGGCGTGGACAGTGGCTCTTGGTGTTGGTGGTGGACCTTGGCGTGGGCGGAGATTGCCGGCATGGACGACGGCATGGGTGGTGGCGTGAGGAGTGGGTGGGCAGTGGGTCAAATGGGGAAGAGAAGTTTTTTTATTTTTTTTTGTCTGAGAGGGGAAGAAAAGGTTTAATCTAATGTTTTAGTGTTTATTTGATTTGGTATAATATAATTACGTGTCAATTGATTATTGGTGGACACAAAGGGCATAATTTGTGCCATGACCTTATTGAAGTTATTCTCGAGTCGGAAATGCCTGTTGACCATACAGAGCATGTATAAGCATCCAAGACAGATAGATGCATATACTTCTATACGTGTGCATGTATAGAAATTTCTTGTAGCAATATCATGGTCCTATCTATGTTTCTATTTGCAAAACAAAATCATTTGAAAGCAGAATACTAGCATAATTGTTTTTTGAGAAGTAGTAGCATAATTTAATTATAGAAAAAAATTTCTATTCTACCATTGATTTTATACCCTATTCTTCTCCAACTTGGTTTTTAAAAAGAAAAAAACGTCAAAATCAACCCTATTTAGATCGTCAATGTACTGTAAAACATGATTAAATGTATGAGGTACAAGAAGAAAACCAAAATAGTCAACTATGGGCAAGAAATGTTTTTTTATATTAATCTGTCCAAAGCAAGAAAGCAATCATATCGAACAAAGCAAACTAAAGCAGTAACCCCAGACCTTGTTTCCATAGGCTATTAGCCTGACAAGGTTTGCAGCAACCTTGACAGTTGCAGGCTGCCCTAACTGTATCCTGTAAACAAAGATAATTGATCAAAAAGATGTCAGTACATTGAAACTTGAGAAAATTGACTAACATGGCAATGACATCAACCAAACAAACTAAGGGTCTTTAAGTTACTTCCAAATGAGGTTAAAAAAAAAAAAAAAAAAAAACTCTCCAACTTTATTAAGCTCGTAATTTCAATACAACTATATCAATTATTAATAAAGTGATTTATGGATGACTCCTAGAAATAAAATTAATAACATGACTTAGTATCAACACCACAACTATATCAATTATTAATAAAGTGATTTATGGATGACTCCTAGAAATAAAATTAATAACATGACTTAGCATCAACACCACTCAATAGAAGAAAATTAAATCCAAAGAACACACCACAAGAGCAGACACTCTTAATGATGGAGGGGTTAACTAAACTTGTGAAAAACAAAAGAATAAATAAGTAAAAACAAACACAGAAGGAAACAAACTCCAACAAGTATGACAAGAAAAACAAATCGCAGCCATTTGTTTAAAGTATCACAATCCAAGAGATCCAAACTGCCAAACCAATCATACAATCAAAATGGTCAAGGACATAACCAGGAACAAAAGCACTTACGTGTGTTGATGAAGGAAGTAGCGCACATAGTCGGAAACAATCTGTGAATCCGCAGCCTGAAAAGGAAGACATGTTAATAATACATGAAAGCGGAAGAGTAATCATGCATTAGAGGCTTAGTATTTATCTCTTATATCACTATTAAAGTATTAATTAAATGATGAAATTCGTCAATTCTATCACTTTAAATTTTTTGGATTCTACATGTTTAATAAATTAAGGATTGTAATACATCTGACAAACAATAAATGCTAAGCCATTGGCCGTAGATACTCTTAACGATGTTTTTGTGACTTAAATGACAAATTGTCCCAAAAGTTTAAGCTTGTAGGAAATTCTAAATTTAATTATTTAATTAATACTTAAACACTTTTCATCTATAGGCTCAAATTCTCTCTTAATAAGTGAAACCCAGTATATGAAATATTTAACCGAAATGAGGGATAAACTAGGGAATCAAGATTTGAACTCCAGACATCTTTTCTAATACCATGTTAAAAAACCAATTGTCCAAACTTGTCCAACACACACACAAAGTAATCAAAGCCTTCATATGCTCATCAAAATGTCTGGGCAACAACATAAGAGAAAAGTACAACATCGAAACCAACTTATAACCAAATGATGATTATGAATAACAACTCATCGATCAAGAATGGTTATTAGAATTAGAGTATTACAACTATCAACACATGAAAGGATGGCAACCAAAAAAAGAAAAAGATCAGGAACCACAAGGAATGTGAGTTGTGAGAAAGTATAATACCGATCCGGAGCGACAAACATAGACATTATCAGTTAGCTGTGTAATCTTGTCCGACGCACGGTTAGCAACATACATTCCTACCAAAACAACAATGAAATCGAATCAACCATAAATCACCACTGTTAAACTAAGAAAATTCCTTTGATTTTCTAAAATCCAATCAATCTATTGACCACCAACGTACACACTGGTGTATTTCTGCAACAATACTTATCAAAAATTATAGAAAAGAAAATAAGAGATGTATGTCATACTGCTAAGTAATAAATCAACTAAAAGCATCTCCGGCAGCATTATCTAAAATATTATTTTTCCTTATTATTTTTATTATATTCTTATAGCAGCACTCCTATTTTAATTATTCTTGCATACACCAGTGACCACCACAAGTACACGAGAAACCCCAGCAACGAAAAGAAAGAAGGGCATTACAAAATCAGCCAAATACTTGCTTATTTATCTAAAAAAAAAGAGGGGCAATTCATTTTTATGGTAAAAAATGTTCGAACTAAATACTTTTCATATCTCAGATCCCTAAAAATGTCAAATAAATAAATAACTTCCTAGTCCTACATTTTCTCAGGAAGCAAACAGAGGCTTGCTGAGTCAGCCAAAACGGCGTTGACTTTAAAAAACACTTCCATTGGAGCAAAACAGAGTTAAACAACTTTGCTTAAAACACAAACTTCATACAATAACGAAGCGAATGAGAGAAAATCAGAGCTTGAGTAAATACTAAAGCGAAAGAAATTGAAGCGGCGAGCTCATGAAGCTGCAGAGGCCGCAAAAGACGCAACAAGTGCGGCTCTCCTACTGGCCTACGGTGGCTGCTCTTCGTCGCCGTCCGGTGACGGCTCGTAATCAGCCATTTACCAGGCCAGGTCGCCGAAAAATTGGATGCTCTGCGAGACTCCTTAGCTCTGGTAGACTGTTTCAGTCTCAACAGCACACCAAAACTACAGGCCCGCTAGTGAAGTTATTGCTCATAATAGGAAGGGCAATGACTTCACAGGCGGCCACACAACTTCAAACCAAAGTAAAATGTGTGACAAAGAAAAGATGGATGAAAAAAAGGGAGCTGCTGCTGCTTCTACTAAATGTGAAGCAGCAACAACTGCCATCTTCTCAGTATTTGCTTTATATTTGGCAACGTACACTTTAAGTCTAGAATCCAATCAAATGAATCCAAGTAACCATGAACTAGTAGCTTTAGATGGTGGATTTTATCCAATGTTACTTCTAAGTTTCAGTATATTCCATAAACATTATAGAATTCTTTTATACATCTGCTTCCCCATCTTTAGCTTAGTACTTGCTATAAAATTTGTATTTATGCAATCCCTCCCAAACTGATCAATTGCGAATGCACAATGTTACTATAAAATCTTGTCTCGAGTGAAAGGAGAAAAAAGAAGATCGAGATTGGCCACATTTCTCTGCCGGGGTCCCTTATTTTTTTTTTCCCCCTTCAAATCGAGTTACAGAGAAAGACGACGATGAGATTCTGAGAGCGTATTCTCGCATCGTGGTTGATGCAGAAACAACTAAGCTAGGGTTTGCTTTTCGGAAGAAAAAAAAAAGATTTCTCGGTAACCAAACAGAAAAAGAAGAAAATCGAAAATACCAGTGCTCGTCCGAGAGTCGGCTCCGAGAACAACACCTCCGTTGTAAGTGACGCCGATGATGGTCGTGCCCATGGAATGAGGGGCGTTGAGATCGCCTTCTTTAAGATCCATGTCTGAAGATTAGTAAAAAACAAACCCTAATAATGTGACTGTAAAAGTAAGATCGATGAAAGGATGAGCTCCAAAGAAATGCAGAGAAATCAAAGACCCGAGAGAGAGTGGAGGAGGGAGGGGCTTTGGTTTGAGTTATATGTACTGACTTCTTGCGCAAGTTCTTTTCTTTTCTTTTCTTTTTTACCTTTCTTTTATCTTGAGTATTAATGCTATAGAGGGCGAAGCTGACGAGGTGTTTTTCAGAGATGATAGATGAAGGTAGAAATTGAAATGGGGCTGGGTTCATGGGTGTTGGATCCGGGAGTGTGAGATTGGCCTGTTTAGAGTTTTGTGGGATTGGGCCAAAGACGATGTTAGTGGGTCCATGGGTAAGAAATACAGGGGTAATGGATAGGTAATTGGGCTTGATAAAGTCTGTTGGGGCCATAGAAAGTGACAGAAACTAAGGGCTTGTTTGGTACACCAATTTTTTTGGGTTTTCCAGAAACCCATGTGGGTTCCTTGTTTGGCCCAATCCTCATGCAAATACCTAGCTGAAAAAAAAAAAACCCAATTCGTTTTTGCTTTGGGCCTTGTGTTTGATTCTGTACAGAACCTTTATCCGGCCCTGAAGTCAATGTTGGCAAGCCCGGGTTTTACAAACTGATTAGCTATTTTGTACTAAATACTTAATTAAATGCAACGAACCTAACTAAATCAGTGACCGTAGGTGGTTGGACGCTGTTGTCGAAAAAATCTCTCAAGTCAGAAAACAATTGATATGGATACTGTGCAAAAAGCCTTGTGAAACTATTCCGTGCGGGTGAGTGAGGATATTTTTTCACTGTGGGATCTAACTCCTACTTGAACACGATAAACGTTGGGTAATCTGAGCCGTCAGTTTGTGGTGAATTTTCACTCTATTCAAACACGTGGGCGTTGCAGTAGGTAGCCGTTGGAAACATGAAATAAAACGTGTAGTACCTAAGAACTGATAAAAGATATCAGAGATCCAAATGCCTTATCACATTGCACCTCCGTCAACGCAGAATAGTACCCAAGACAGGACTGACTCGGTGAACGATGCAGTCTTATCGCCAGCCTCCCCTCACCTACAGGCTTGAACCAATCATTGATCGTTGGATCATCACCAAGTGAATTAATAAGAGTCGTTGGATATGAATATAGATAACAGTTTCTTTTTGTATACAAAATCCCACCGACGCGTCCCGTTAATCACGTTGATGCAGACCCACACAGTGGACGGTACAAACCTGCTGGCATGAACGTCGATTTGAATCCCAACACAATGTCATCTTCTAACGGGAATCGTCGATTTCTCAGAAACTAACAGTGATGACTCCACGTGGAGTTGCGAACCATGTGCACCCATTTCAAATTATTTTTAGGTGTTATGATCAACGGCCCCAATCTCATCTACAAACAGCCATCCAGATCATCCCATCAGAAGAACGTATTTTTCTCCATCGTCTCAAACACAGTCGTACCCCATGTATTGAGAAGCCTGACCACCTAGCCCAACCTCAATCATTACACACTCTCCTCCTCCCAATGAAGACGTACCATGCTCGAAGTGATTTGTGAATAGTTTGCCCCCTCATTTTATTAAACCCATCAAGAGAGGAGTTTTTTTGCAAATGCAGCACAATATTATGAGTGGGTTGTCCACCGATTACGAGTGGCCTCCTTCGTCTTCAAGCTCAACAATCACGGGCCCTCCTCCTCAGACCCGCTCTTGGAAGGTCGTCACGCTCCTCCCTTTACTTCAGTGTTCTTTCTTCTTTTTCCTTTTTAACTGTTTAGCGATGATCTGACATGGTATGTTTTATGTAGGCATATTGGACCCGAAGCTCGTCAAGAAAGACAGACCCGGAAGCACACATCAGCAAGAAACGACACAAGGTATTACAAAACTCCCATGTTTTAATGTACATCGATTCACATCGCACACATCCACAAAATATTTGGTTAAATGATTGTCTTATTTCCAGTTTTTTATACATTATACATGTTCCTTTGGTTTGAATTTTTGTTTTTTTTAAAAAAAAATTGCAAATATATCTTCAGATGGAAACTACTAAAGGCGATGACACCGCTATTTAGCCACCTGAGTGTGAAAACAAGTTTGTCCAAATGTTAGTTGAATTGGTAAATACCGGCAGAATAGTTAGCGGGTCTGTTCATGTGAACTTGTGGTCTCCAATCGCATCCCAACTATCCGACCAAACTGGTCGAACCTATACTGCCAAACAGTGTAAGACCAAATACGTCCGACTGTGCATAAAACCACCGTGAATTTTCCGACTTCCTCCATCACAGAACAGGGCTAGGTTGGGACCCAATATCAAACACTGTCCATGGGATGGAGTCCCAGTGGCAATCCTATCTTAGAGTAAGTTTGCCCGTCTCTCTCATTTGAGGTTAACGGACATTATGTTCGATAGGTTTTAATTTTATACTTTTTCAATTTTTGGACCTAGATTAACAGGAAGGCTGGACAGTTTCGCAAGAAGGGTTGCCCAAACTATGAAATGTTGGGGCTCATCTTCAATGGGTCAACCACCACTGGCGTTCTCTGGCATTCGTCTGCTAAGACGCCACCTAACAATGATGAGGAGGAAATGTTGAATGATGCCTTGTTGCAGTTTGGAATGCATGTTAGTGCTAGTGCTAATATGGGTGTTGGTCTTATTCTTGAGGGTCAGCTTGGAAATGGGTTGGGTAGTGGAAGCGGGTTGGGTGTGGAAAATTGGGTTTGGTGGTGGAAATGGGTTTGGTTTTGGAAACGGGTTGGAGGTTGGAAACGGGTTGGGTAGTGGAAATGGGGGTGAGGGTGGTAGTGGGAATGGCATGCAGTCTCGCCCGTATTGTGGTGTAGTAATTGGGGGCCGTCAACAAGGAAAACATTCGATAGATCTTTCTGGTCCTAGTTCCAAGTTTAAGAGGAAAGGGAAGGGGAAGGAGTCTTCTGAGTCTATAGACTCCCTACGTAGCGAAGCATTAAAGGAGTTTGTAGAAGTAAACCGAATGAAGAAGGATATGATGCGTCAGGCACAACAAAATATGAGTAGTTGTGAAGTAAGTTCTCCTGTTGGTGCTAGTGGAGCGTCTGTTGCGAATAGCATGAGTATAGCCCTTAACATACTAAATGACCTTGCTCCTGACTTGGGTGATCAAACATATCTTAGAGCTTTTGAACTACTAAGGGATGAGACCATTCGTGATGGTTTCATCGCAATGCCGCCAATTAGGAGGAAGGCCTGGCTTGCAACTCTTTAGTGATTCTGTTTGGGTACTTTGTTTTTCCTATTGCTGGGGTAGGGTTGGTAGTGATGGTGGGAATTTCTGTTAACTTTTTAATTTGCTTGTGATCGGCAGTTTGTTTTGCCCATGGCATTATATAATTTTCTGCTTCTGCTGAGGCTCGGCTTAGTAGTTTTATGTGTAATATTTTCTTAAATTTTCTCTTCAGACAATGTATTTGGTGCTATTAATGTAGTTTGCTATGCTTTCTGTTGAATCAATGTGTTGGTATTTTCCTGGCTTGGATGCATTAGTTCGTGAAGTGTATGAATGACGAAGGTGAATAAAAATTGTTCTGTTGAGTACACTTTAATTAGCCAACATCGAATGCCTTTGTGTTAGTTGGAATAATAGAACCCCAACTATTATGCTGGTAAATCCCACCGGTCCATCATCATGCTTCTCATGATCTGTTTGAAGTTTCCTTTTAAATTTAATTTACACACTGCGTGTTATTTACACACTGCTTGCACACATAAAACACAATCTACCGTAATGCATTGTTTTCTTTTTTTTTTTCTTTTTTCGAATTCCCAATAGTGTTTAGCAGAACAAATTTTACGTAAGTTGGTTCTTTTCAATACAAAAAACTCCTCTCTTTTGTATATGGTATTGAGCAAATAAAAAAAGCTAACAATATTTAACCTGGGGATGGTCAGATCTTAACTTCTACAAATATAGAAAAGAAAAAGACCATTCACTGATTTTATTTTAATTTTTTTTCAATTAAACTTATGTACCGATTTTTGGTTCAAATAAAAGAAACCAGAGAATGATTCAAAGCCCCACCTGGTCTAGATGGAGGTTCTAGTGAAAAGCAAATTTTTGCTATCTCTTTTTGAAAAAAAAAAAAAAAAAAAAATCGTTGCTTTTTACAATCAATATCTACATTTCTTACTATACTGAATGGTTCCATGCACATGAAAAAATTCACAAAGACGGCATTCACTTAAGCTATGGTAAAACACAAGAAGTTAAGAAGAATACGATGCTACCTACATTTGCATTAAATTAAGACTGTTAACTCAAGCCGCATTTGTTGTGTACACCGCTAGATAGGTAAGTTGCAGTACAAAAATTAGAAAAACACTTAAACAACCTCGCGGGTACAATGCTCCAAAAGCTGCCGGCTCCTCTCCTTGAACATTCACCACTTTTGTAACTCCCAATAGCCAAAGGAGATGTTACATTCAAAGCTGGTCTAGGATAGACTGTAGTCACTTCTTTCGCAACCCTTTGCAAATTATTTGTACTAATTAGTTTGAACTACTCGGGTTATCTATGTCTTGCATGTGTTAGCTATGTATAGAGTTTGGAACCATTACGTAAGTTAGCTTCTATGAATAAAAAATCGCTTACTATATATATGTTCCTTTTATTTTAATAATGAACTACTTGTTTGTCCTAAAAGAAAAAAAAAATATTTGCCACACATGACCGTAGGTGTTTTTTCAACTTTTATACATTAAAAGTTATTATCATCTTATGCGAGAAAACACAACTACTAATGGGGTCTTTTTGGTTGTAAATGATGTTCAAACAAATTGAATAGATTTCCTTCTCAGTTAGGTGAAGGAAATATACACACAATTTCATATATAAGGATGGATACAACTTCATATAACATGCACTCTAAGGATAGACCCATCATAAGCTGGTGTAGGTTTTTATTTTTTTGTTACTAGTTTCGTGGACCAGTATAACAATTTGATGTGGTGGGCAGCCAATAATTTTTTTTTTTCTCTAAAAAAAATAACAAACCGGCTTGGTCTTCACCCTTTTCTCTAGAATCCTCATACCCTTTTCTTTAACATAAGTTGTATATATATATATGGAAGTCTCCCATTTGAAGGAAACATAAAATTAATACCTCTCACCTAAATATTGAGATAAATACCCACGATCGTTGTAGTTTGAACATTGGTCTTGCAAAATAAAGGCAAAAAAAAAAAAATGCCTCCCCTATATCTTTATGCCTCCCCTAATATTTTTTGTCGCACGTACTGAAATTCAGGATGGACGGGACACATGGCGCTAACTTCGTATTTTACGGTACCAATAATGCTATATTCGATGACGATGACTGGTTTGCCGAAATGTTTTTGGTTCTTCTTGAAATCAAGGAAATGTTTGAAGCGGCAAACACTATTGCAAAGGTACCTCAGCGCACTTCCATGCTAACCGGGAACGCTTTTATCCAAAAGGTGTTGGGTGGTCACAAAGGGACTTGCTATGAGCTTTTTCATATGTAGAGAGACACATTTATGTCGTTGACGAATACATTGAAAGCATCGTACTTAGAAGACACTCAACATGTCCGGGTGGAGGAGACGCTAGCTATATTCTGCTTAATTGTTGGGCATTGCCAGGGTCAGAGAGTGGCAGCGGACTGGTTCCAACATTCAATCGAGACTATTTGTCGTCACGTCAAGAGGGTGATGCGGGCTTTTTGCAACCTGGGGAAAAGTATTATAAGGCCCACACAAGCAGGTGGCATGCATCCGTACATTCACAATAATCCAAAGTACTTCCCTTGGTTTGAGGTACGTAATCACCGCCCATTGCATCTTCCTTTAGAATTGAAGCATTAATTTTCTCTTCGTATGTAGAAACGTTTTATAGCATAAGTCGTAACCAAGTATGAAATACTTGCTTCTCATAGATGTCTTGGTGCAATTGACGGTACTCACATCACCGCATGGGTCCTTGTAAAGAAACAGAATGCGTTTAGGGAAAGAAAGGCTATTGTTACACAAAATGTTGTATGCGCTTGTGATTTCGATATGATGTTCATGTTTGTGTACAATGGTTGGGAGGGCACAGCCAATGACTCGCGGGTTTTCTATGATGCTGTGACTAAACCAGAAAATGAATTCCTTGTCGCTCCTGAAGGTACAATAGTAAATTGCTTTAAAAAAAATTGACCTAATTTATGACAAATATTCGCTATTCACCTAACTCCATCAATTTGGCTTGTTTTACACAGGATATTATTACTTGGTTGATTCTGGTTTTCCATGCACCAAAGGTTTTCTCCCGCCATATCGAGGCGAAAGATATCATTTACAAGATTTTCAAGCTGGGGGTGACCCGCATGGGTTGAAGGAATTGTTCAACCATCGTCATTCGTCTTTACGAATGACAATTGAACGTACTTTCAGAGTGCTGAAAAGATGTTTTCACGTTCCAAGTGGTATGCCAAAGTATAAAGCTTGTCGTCAACCCCTAATTGTTAATGCGTGTTGCACCTTGCACAACTTCATCCGCCTTAATGATCGCAACAATGCATTCTTCATGTATGTTCCCTCTGAGGTGATTGGCAATGGGCCTGCATACAATAACCAGTTTGATTTCTCAGATGAGGCTACGCTTGCTATGGCGAACACTAGGGATGAGATTGCGCAATTGATGTGGGATAATATGCACCCACCGAACTAAGCAACTGTGTTTGACCGTGGTTATGAAGCAAAATATGTTTAGGGGTTCGAGTTGTTTGTCTTCGTCAGACTTATGTTATGTTTTGTGTCTGTTATTTGAAATCTTTTATAACTTGATGTTTATGTCAGTGCAAAATGCCTTGTGCTTTTTGTAGCACCGTAAACGTTGCTTGTATCGCAGCGTAAGACCTTATGCTTATTTTGTATGCCGTTGCTACTCTACAAATGGTACTCTAGTTTGCTATGCATATTTTACTTAATAATTGATTGTGCTATGTGTGAAGTGTGGATGCGTTGGACCTTTCAATAGATTGTACTGTTAATTTGCTAAATTGATTTATGGGTTGTTGGTAGGCGCCATTTCATGTATTGTAACTAAAAGCTATCAGTCGCTCGGTACTTTCTGACATTATGTTTAAAGTAGGAATAGAGCTTGAGTTATACTGTATATATGGTGCTGGCCATATGCAACTACTCATTTCGAGAACGTATAAGAACTATCTGAGGCGTTTTTACAAGTGTCCCTTGGGAAAGGTATGCATTTCATTGGCGAAATTATTCCGAATATAGGTTAATAACATTTTAAATTTCAAGAACATTTTCATTGCATGTTGTAATGTACCGCTTATTTTTTAATACATGTTTGGATAGGCTTTCCAATTTATAACTTGATGTTGTTTTATTAGTTTGAGGCTGCATTGACAATTATGCAAATTTGTGTTTAATTACCCAAAGTATGGAAAAAATGAGTTTGTGACTTTCTTCTATTTATATTCATTGTCAAGTTTGTCCATATACATGATTTACTGTATTGGAGAGTAATGAAAATCATACTAATTGCAAAAATCATAACCTGGCGACCATCACACTCAGCCAAATCCTTAGGGTGTGTCTAGGCATTTGGGTGAATGTGGTGGCAGTCATGTTGTGATTTTATAATTAGTCTGCATTTGTATTCATATTCGTTCAAAAGGCTGAGTAAGGCAGTATAGTTTATTTATTTATTTTAGTTTGCCGTAGTTGTATTAATATCAGTGTTTAAATCATTCACAATAGCATTGTGTTGAGCTAAATAAAGAAATAGTATTTTTCAATTCCTTTTTTTTTTTCCAAATTTACGTGCTTGTTGTGTATTTGTTGTATTTATACTGGTGGGTTTGTATCATCATTGTGGGTGCTGGAATCGCTGGTTGGTGGGGCGAAATTAGTAATGGATATATTTCTACCAGAAATCTTGCCAAGATCACAGTGTGACAACCATCACACTTAGCCAGATTATGAGGATGCAACTCATGTTTGGGTGACTGTGGTAGTTGCCATGCTTTGGTCTTGAAGGATCTTTGGTAGATCATACTTCATTAGTAGTTAACANCGTATTTGTTAATTTGTTCAGAAACCACGCACAATACAATAATTCTATTAGTGGAGGTTTGTCTTATGGGCATTACCAAAAAGACGATGATGTGATCAAATTGGTATTGTAAAAATAGTAATGGATTTATTTCTATTGGGCATCCTCCCAAGATCACAGCGTGACAACCATCACACTTAGCCAGATTATGAGGATGCAACTTATTTTTGGGTGAATTTGGTGGTTGCCATGCTTTGGTCTTGGAGTTTACCTAATAGAGTACATTGCATTACTAGTTGACTCCCCAACTAGTGAATATTATAAAATTTCTAACTCCCAATTATTATCAAATTTAAAATTTACTGTCCCGTTAAAAAAATGTATATCTAGAATCAAAAGCTCAGACATAGAGTGCTTATAACAATTTTCTGACTTATATATTATCTTAGCTTTGCTCTCCATTATCCATGACCAGCTTCTTATGTCAATATTTATACCTTCATCTTGTTCAAACTATCTATGTAGTCTTATTTCCAGGTATGTTCAGTGCCCATAGTAAAAACTTGGAAAGTCTTTGTAGGTCTATCCCTAATTAACTTTTAGTTCGGCAGAATCACCCAGGGGGATTCCATTGGGAGGATGAGTTGCTGCAGAATACGTCTACACCGAATATGTATACACCGGTCCCTAAGGAGGAGGACGAAGGTGAACATGGTCACGCCCGCGATCTGGAGATGAAGTTGGCTACGTTCGCCATGCGATGCTGTTGTGGTTCTGTAGTGTGCACCCTGTGTTGCTTGGGTGTAGTCCTACTCTTGATCCTCATGTTTGCTTGAACTGTTGTAGTTGGTATTGCATTTTGCATTGAACATCAGTGTTCACATTCCTATGTTGTTTTAAATTAATTAGGATGTTTCTTATTTTAATTTGGATGTGACTTATTTGCTAGAAGTTGAATATGTTGTATTATTCTAATTTGGTTGGTGAAACATTGACTTTTGTAGTGACCTTATGTATGTTCAACACTAGCTTTTGGGTGTACTTTGGTTCTAATGTGGTGGGAGTTGGTTTTGTATAAATAGGCGACAGATTGGTGTAACTTGCTTCAGGTGGTGCTATGAATTTTGTTCCAAATGCCTTAAAAAAAGGTGGACATCACGGCATTTTGTAGGCCAAAAAACAGACACGTGCAACCAGGAATTTCACATCAAAGAAGGCAACCCAACCAGATTTGTTCTTCTCATGAGAATTTGGCACAGAAACTGAGATAATTCCAACAAACCACATCAACCTTTGGTCCATTTGACCAAAGTAGGAGTCAGCCAAACGTTGAACTCAATTTTTCCAAACACATTTTTTGTTTTTGTCTTCATTTTTTCATTCGGTTGGAATATAAAAAAACAAAAAACAAAAAAGAAAACAAAAACAAAAAAGGGTGCTTCCAAGCAAGGCCTTAGGCCTTGTGTTAGTGAACACCTCTTATGTTTATCTCTTTTATGTTGTGTTTGGGTAAGAGTCTGTCTTATTGACAACAAACTATGTTTATCTCTTTATGTTAGTATTTGATTAAGAGTCTTAGTGTCAATAGTGAGTGTTAGTAGGAGTAGATTTATTTATGTTACCATTTGAGTTGTAGTCCACTTGAAATTTGTTTCTTGTAGGACTCTTTTATTGTATTTCATTCTTAAATACCATAGTGCTATGGAATAAAGAAAGGAGTCAAGAAAATTATCAAACCTTGTGTTCGTAGGAGTTGAGAGCACATCTAATTGCTCATAGGAGGTTTATGATTCATTGAAAATCCTACCAAATCTATCATTTTAACTAAGTTCTCATCCCACGTAACACTTTTTGCATTAAACACAAAGTCTCCAACTTTACACACTCACCATTAACGTCTCACCAAAAGCTTTGGTGGACAGTCCATACCCACTCCTCACAGAGCCTTAAGCTCTCTTTAAACCCCTTTAGTCCATTTAAAACAACAATCATCATAAAGGTGGGATTTTTCTTAAAAAATTTCAACATTTCTCTAGATTCCATTCTTATAACACCCAAAACGAACTCAACACACACACATACACAAACAACCCTACTATGAGAAAGGCAACAAATAGCATGAAAATACAAGCTAGGACAACAAATATCACCTCGTGTGGCTTTGATCTCCCAAAACCTTCAAGAAAAGCTCTTCATTTTCCTCTCCTTCTCTTCTCCTTCTCTCTCTATCTCTTCTAAGTGCCTTAGGTGCCCTAGCTGACCAAATGGTCACTAGGGTTGCCATTGTGGTCCTTAAATAGGCCAACTATAGTGTCTGTAAGTCTTGGACGTATTCAAATCACAAACTGTTTGATACCGATTGATCACCCAAAGAGAAGTGATCGATCACTTTAGGGTTTCTGGCACATAGTGATTGATCACTCTCCGGTAGTGATTGATCACTCAAACCCTTAAATGGCTCAAGTGTCATTTCAGGCCAATTTTTCATAATTTCACGTCAAACCTTATTCCTCATTAATTCTTAAGCCCTAATTAAGAATTTTGTTACTCTAGTTTAGATTGGGGTATTACAAAAGTAATGTGAATGCATAATAGTAATGCATCAAGGTATTTATAAATGCAATGAATACTTGGAGGCGTTATACGAACAGCATGTACATGTCATAGGATAAGAAGAAGAAGAAATAAAGTTTTCTTAAATTCAGCTTTGCGAAGAAATATTTTAAGAATTTTATTGTAATACTAAATTAAAAGTTTTTAAAGAAAAATGTTTTTACCCAACAGTTTAAGGTGGTTGGGAATGTTGCTTATAAGCTTTTTCGCTCATATGTTTTGTTTTCTTTTTCAAGTTAAAAAGAGACGAATTAGTAGGTTGGATACAAATTTAGTTGGGAATGATTATTTATGATATATTTCATTTTCGTTTAATTCCCACAAGTGGCTAAGGGCACAAAAGAGATCTTTTCAACTCATGTTACTTTATGTTTTTAGGACTTATCGTTTCTACATTTAAGTTAAATAAAGTTTTTATACCCATGCATTTATTATGAGTAGTAAGTGCTTTGGTTGTCTTATTTATTGCTTTTGTGCCTTTGAAGCTTTTATGCTAACAAACTTAGCTTTAATAGGTTGTGGATATTACACAATGTTTTGTTTTTGGTTTTTTTTTTTGTCTGAAACTTCCTATTACTCCAACGTTGTAATATACACATAGAGGGTACACTGAAAATAAGGGATAAAACATATACTAATTTACAAAAAGGAAAATAACATGAATTACAACCCAATTGCCTTATGCAAGATATTTCATGTTGATGTCTTTCCTTGTAGACGTTGAAGATTATTTGTTGTCTAGGATTGAGTCATTTGATTATCTTTATTTTATCGTTATCTTTATTATCGATTACCTTATAAACGTGAATTAGAGGTCATTTCATTTATCTTTATTCTTCTCTTGTTACCTTTTTGGAGTCATTTGATTTTAGACATTGAACACAAACAAGGTTTAGACTAACTACCAATCCTAGATGTTGAGGATTATTTATTATGTGTTTCCTTGTAAAGCTTGAGAATGACTTGTTGTCCACACATTAACAGTTTCCTTGCAAGGTTGAGATCGTTTCCTTAGTTGGTTGTCTATGATTTCCTTAGTAGGTGTCAACGTCTCTTCCCAGTGATGGACTCTATTGTTTGGGTTTCAATTCTGCATGTTTATGAAATGTGTAAAACATATAGGTTGTAGCTGCCGTTGGATCTGCACAAATTTCCTTTTAATTAAAGCTCTTAACACTACAAAAAAACCGGCATTTCTCTACGCTTGTTTAACCACGCTTTAGGGCTTTAAAACGATGTTAAACTCTTTACCACGCTTCTTTAACATCGTTTTAAGGATGATGTAAAAGTTGGGGTTGCAAAAATATTTTTACCACGTTTTAACACAAGCGGGGTAAAATTTTTACCACGCTTATGGACAAAAGCGTGGTACAAGTTTTACCCCGCTTGTGTTAAAACGCGTAGAGAAAGTTTTACCACGCTTGAAGGAAGAAGCGTGGTAAAAGTTGTACCACGCTTATGGACAAAAGCGTGGTAAAAANTTAAGAAGTTGTGCACAAATTTCTTTGGGGAATACTTATGCAACCTATTAAAGTAACGCTCTGTATGAACTATATGGCAACACTTATAAAAGTATTTATTTATTTATTTTAGGATGTGTTTAAACCAAGTCCCCTACTTCACCAATCCTTTTAGTGGTGATGATCTTTTCATAGAATCTACAAATACAATGTTTAAACATCAAGAGTCTCCACCCCAAATAGAGGAGGTGGCAACTTCAACATGGACGAAGACAATATGCTTGTGTCTTTGTGGATTGAAATTACCTTGGATGCGATACAAGGAAATGAACAAAAATATAAGAAATATTGGTAGAGAGTTTGTGAGTTATTTCATGAGTACAAGACCTTTGATTCTCACCGTAATTAGAACTTTTTAATGAATAAGTGGTTTGTGATTCAACAAGCAATAAATAAGTTTTATGGTTACTTACACAGGTTGAACTAAGGCCTTAAAGTGGTTTGACTGGGCAAGATAATGTATGCTTTAATTATGACTTTTGGATTATGTTCTATTTATTCCAAAAGATTATAATTATGTAGAGTTTGTTAATTTTTCAAATTGGCAAGGCAAATCTCATGTATCACGAGTTTTAAAAAACAACATTTTACTTTGAACATTGTTGCTTATTATTGAGATTTTCATCCAAAATAAGTGGTTTATATAGAAAGTACAAAACCAATGAAAAAAAATGTTGTGACATCTCGTACTAATAATTAAAATTTGATAAATATAGACGAATGCGGAGCCTCGCCCGAAGCTTTTTGTATACTTAGAGCGACCAATAAGCTAAAAAGCCGAAACGAACAAACGAAAGACTACCAAAAAAATGAATATTGGTTCGAAGTATACCACAAAAATGATTATTAGTGTTGTACTGTGAAGCTTGAATGAATAAATAAGCGGATCAAAAGCAGAAAAATAAAACTATTTGAGAAAGGACGGAGCATGACAATATGGATAGTTTTTCTTCAACAAAGAAGTACGGCTTAAGAAAGAGGGAGTTGCTCTAGAGAGGGAAAATTGATGACCCAGTTCATAACACACAATGATACTTATATTATATATATATTATATCTGTGTGTGTGTGTGCGCACGCGCCATCATTTTTTATTATATGAAGTTCTGAAGCAGACCATTGTTCTTATCTGATCATCATTGCCTATAA
>FXXK01000359.1:112536-151833 GCA_900184695.1 Betula pendula
CTTGACACCTCATTTTCCGGGCAGAAGAGGACCAACAATGTCCACCCCCCAACATGGAAAAGGGCCATGGAGATGTAATCGACGAGAGTTCTTCAGGGGAGCTTTTCTGATCATTTGCGAACCTCTGACATTTATCGCACGCTCTCACCATTTCCATGGATTGTTGGTACATCTTCGGCCAGTAATATCCGGCTCTGATTGCTTTGTGGGCTAACACGCGACCCCCAGAGTGACTACCACAGACTCCTCCATGAATTTCTTTTAGAGCATAGTCAGCTTCGTCTTCGGACAGACATTTGAGGAGTGGTAGCGTGAGTCCACGTCGGTAGATGGACCCGTCGAGGATAGTGTACTTAGAAGCTTTTTGGCGTATTTTGGCGGCAGCTTTTCGGTCCGCCGGAAGTTGACCTTCGGTGATGTACCTAAATATCTCTCTGGCCCACTCTGGCGGGTCTCGTACTACACATACCTGGGGGCCGTCAAGAATGGACGGTGAAGACAGCAGCCGAACCTGCTCTTTAGAGTCTTCCAGCTCTTCTTCTCGTGCTGATCCGATTCGGGCCAGCCTATCAGCTTCCATATTTTCTTCTCTTGGGACCTTCTTCACGTGGAAGTGTGCGAACCGGGATGCCAATTCCTTGACCTTTGTAAGGTACTTCTTCATCTTTTCTCCTTTCGCCTCATACTCGCCCAGAATGTGGCCTGCTATTACGCGCGAATCAGTGTGAATCTCCACGTTTTTGGCCCCAAGCTCGTGGGCAATCATCAAGCCAGCTACCACTGCCTCATACTCTGCCTCGTTGTTAGTAGTCTTGAAGTCCATCCGAATGGCATGCTTCATTTCTAGACCCTCCGGAGTTACCAGAACTACGCCGGCCCCGCTTCGTTTTTTTGTCGCCGACCCGTTTACACCGATCCTCCATAGATCGTTGACCGGCTGATTCTCTTGGATACTAGGGCTAGTAAATTCTGCTATGAAATCCGCCAGTGCCTGGCCCTTTATGGCGGGTCTGGGCAAATATTCGATGTCAAATTCGCCTAACTCCACTGCCCAGTTGACTAAACGCCCCGAGGTGTCAGGCTTGAACAGGGCTCTCTTCAAAGGGTGGTCGGTTAGCAGCCCGCACCGTATGGGCTTGAAAGTACGGTCTCAACTTTCTCGCCGAAGTGACCAGCGCAAACGCTAGTTTCTCTATTTGTGGGTATCTGCTTTCTGCGCCTCGGAGAGCCCTACTGGTATAGTATACCGGCTTTTGCACTCTTTGGTCTTCCCTTATCAGGACCGAACTGACAGCGGAATCAGACACCACAAGGTAGACATAGAGTGGCTCACCTTCTGTTGTTCGGCTGAGGAGCGGGGGGTTGACCAGGTAGCTTTTCAGCTGCTAGAAGACCTCTTCACACTCTTCCCCCCAAACAAAAGCTTTCTTCAATATTTTGAAGAAGGGCAGGCATTTGTTTGTAGATCTCGAGATAAACCTGTTGAGGGCAGCGATGCGCCCAGTGAGTCGTTGAAGCTGTTTGGTATTCTGGGGGGACTCCATCTCCAGCACTGCCTTTATTTTTTCTGGGTTGGCTTCAATGCCCCGGTGAGAGACCATGAAGCCCAGAAACTTCCCAGACGAAATGCCAAAAGCACACTTGGCAAGGTTGAGCTTCATCTTGTAACATCTTAAAATGCCGAAGGTTTCTTCAAGGTCGGCAAGATGATTCTCGGATTTCAAACTTTTGACCAGCATATCGTCCACGTATACTTCGACATTTCTTCCAATCTGTCTTTGAACATCGCGTTCACCAGTCGTTGGTAGGTCGCTCCTGCATTCTTGAGACCGAAGGGCATGACCTTGTAACAGTATAGTCCCCGATCCGTGATAAACGAAGTGGCTTCCTGATCGAACTCGTGCATCCGGATTTGATTGTAGCCGGAAAAGGCGTCCATAAAGCTCAACAGATTATGGCCTGAGGTAGAGTCTACCAAGAGATCGATCCTAGGAAGCGGGAAGCTGTCTTTGGGGCAGGCCTTGTTTAGATCCGTAAAGTCCACACACATCCTCCATTTCCCCGTGGGCTTTTTGACCATTACCACATTTGCTAACCACTCGGGGTAGTGGACCTCCCTGATAAAACCTGCTTCCATCAGCTTGTCTACTTCTTCGGCTGTGGCCTTGTTCCACTCAAGGGCGAAATTCCTTTTCTTCTGTTTGATTGGCTTTGCGGCTGGGTCAATGTTCAACCGGTGAGAAATTATGGCCGGGTCAATGCCCGGCATGTCTTCGTGTGACCACGCAAACACGTCGGCGTTCTTCTTTAAAAATTCTGAAAGGTCGGTCTTCAACCCTTCCCGTAACTGCGACCCAATCTTCACAGTGCGGTCTGGACCTCCAACGGTTACTTCTACAAGGTCTTCATTCAGCTCTGCTCTCTGGATTGTGCCTTCCTCGTTTATCCCGTAATATACGGGAAGAGTCTCTCTGGCTTGAGGCTCTTTGAGAGTCAGATTGTAGCACTGCCGAGCCTCTTTCTGGTTTCCCCTAACTACCCCCACTCCGTGGTTGGTAGGGAACTTCATTTTCAGGTGATAGGTGGACGTGAAAGCCATTAATTTGTTCAGGGTCGGCCTTCCGATAATAGCGTTGTAGGCTGATGGTCTGTCAACGACCAGGAAGTCTGTCATCACAGTTTTCTCCCTAGGGGCTGTTCCTACTGTAAGTGGGAGGGAGATTGTCCCTACTGGGAGGACTTTCTCCCCCGTAAAGCCCACTAAGGGAGTGGGAGCCGGGATTAGCCTCTTCTGCTCAATTTCCATCTTCTTGAAGGCAGGGAGGAATAAGATATCAGCCGAACTTCCGTTGTCCACCAAGACGCGATGGATGTTAAAGTTCCCTATCAGCAGGGTGACTACTAACGCGTCATCGTGGGGGTAGAAAACCCCTTCTTCGTCTTCGGCCGAGAACGAGACGGCTTCATGCTCTAGCCGGCGAGCCTTCGAGGGCCGTTCGAGAGAGAGTATTTCTTCGGAGGGCAATCTTCTGGCATAAGCCCATCTACTAGAGCTGGACGAACCGCCGGCTACGAAACCACCGGCGATAGTGTGAATCTCGCCGATAGGGTCCCGGTTTACTTCGGATCCTGCTCGCCGACGGACATTGCGACCGTTGTGGCGCTCCGCTTCACTGTCCGCGTGGCGATGTCTCGCTTCATTGCCGGCCCTGTGCTCGTCTGCATGCCTTCGATGCTTGACGGGGGTGCTTGGCCGGCGATGGTCGCGACGCGAGCGGTCCTCATCATGAAGGGGCCGTTCTACGTACGGCTTGTCATATTTGGCGGGTTTATTAGCTGCTACAAACCGAGCCAACTTCCCTCCTTTGATCATTCTTTCGATTTCCCACCAGAGAGACACGCATTCCTCCGTCTCGTGGCCATGATCCTGGTGATAGTCACAGTACCTACGCATGTCGCGCTTCTCTTGTGGGGCATGCATCTTCTTCGGCGGCTTTAATTCCGGGCTGCTTTTGATTAGCGTGTATATCTCTGCTACAGTTGTATTCAGCGGGGTGAAATTATAATCCCGCTCAGCTACGGGCTTTTTCTTCTCGGGCAGCTTCTCACCCTTTTTCGAACTTTTCCCACGGCTGGAGGCCCCTTCTCCTCTGCTGAACTCCTTCTTTTTAACCTGCTCCTTGGGCTTTGCGTCTCTTTCTGCGTACATCCTTATCATCTCCTCCTGGTTGACTGAATCTTCAGCTTTCTCCATGAACTCCCGCAGGGTCGTTGGAGTCTTTTAGCTAGTTCTAGGACGAAAGGTCCTTTGTGCCAGAGTCCGTTTTATAGCGGCAGTCAAAACTACGCTTTCAGACATATCTTCCGCTTCCACTCTCTCCTTATTGAACCTTTGGAGATAGTCTTTGAGGGGTTCGTTCTCCCCCCCCTGCTTCAGAGCCAGCATAAACTGCAACGTATTCTTGCGCCTTTTCGACGCTAGAAACTGTGTGAGGAAGGTTTTTGCCAGGTCCTCGAAACTATCAATGGAGCTAGCTGGTAATCCCCGAACCACTCTTGGGCACTACCCTCCAAGGTGAGGGGGAACGCGCGACAGGCTATCTCATCAGTCGTCGCATGGAAGTCTATGTGGGCCTTATAAGACTTCAAATGGCCGACGGGTCACCCGTTCCGTCGTAGGGTTTAACAGGAGGGGACCTTGAACGCGCGTAGGAACTGGATGACTCATTATACGCGGTGTAAAAACCGAACGGGCCCGTTGGATAATTGAGTCGACCGCAGACTGCTTCCTTCCCATGTCGAGAAGTGCTGCGTCGTACTTGGCTTCCAAGCCCCTAATTAGGCATGCACATCTTCATGCGGAGGTGGGGGTTAACCTGGAAGCGTCCCGGCTCAGGGTCGCCGACGGTTCTCCCCTTCAAAGTTTAGGCGGCGTCTGGTGGCACCATCCTCCTTAGCTGACCGACGCTCATTTTGCTGACGGCGACGATGCTGCGCGCCGCTTATTTGGCCTTCGTTCGATCCTTTGGGGCGGGCGTTGGTCGCCCGCCTGTGCGTGCTGACTTTCGCCTCCGCTCCGACGACTTCCATCGTGGCGGTCTTCATCCCGCAAGTCTTCAACACGCACATATTCTTCTTCGTCAGCGCTGGGCTCATCAGAGTCCGTTTCAGAGAATGCTCGTCCCTCTACATGCACTCTGCCACGTGGGCTAGGGCAGAGCTGGCGAATGAGGGATGCATTCATGCGCTTAAGAGCTTCTATCTCCTCGGCCATTTGTTGCATTTTGGCTTCTGGGGTTAGGGAAGTGGCTCCCGCCACCGAAGACTGGAAGGCGGCGGATTTTCCTTTGTCCAAATGAGGAGTTTCCGGAATAAACGCACGGTTGCCCGTCCGTTCCCCGTGCTGACTTGGGGATACTTGTGAAGTTTCTTCAATACCCATCGCAGTCGGGTTGGTTTCGTAGTAAGAACAAGAGCGTTCCCACAGACGGCGCCAAACTGTTGAGACAGTTTCCAACTCCGGCTGTACAAGTAACCTGAGAACAGAGAAAACGTTAGTCACAAGAGCTTGCCGGGGGTTGCCGGCGGGGGATAGCTCCGATGCCTAAGTCAGTCCATTTTCTTGGAGAGAAAGACTTAGAATAATATTTCTGTGTTATGATGTACGTACCTTGCACCGAACCTAGACCCGCTCCTTATATAGTGGTGGGTTCCCCGAGACTCATCAATGAACTTCTGATGTGGGGCCATGTGGCTTTTATTGTCTTCTATGCCCATAAGGTCTATTAATTATGCTTCCACGTGTCATATGAAGGCAGGTCCACATCCTGCTATCCCTTGTCCGCTTGTCACATCAGTCATATCGTGTGGGGCAGGTAGACCTCGAGAACACGCGGGAACAGCAACCAAGGTCGGCTATCATAAATGCCAGCCATAAATGGACCTTGTCTTGTCTTCATCAAGGATCATTATGTCCTTCTGTCGGAGCTGAACCATGGACGCCGAAGTGAAGGTCGGCGCGTTTACCGACCTTATCGATAGGTTCGGCTAACATGAGTGCGTAGGTTCAGTTTCTTGGTTGATGGGCTGATCCAATGAGGGGGAGAGATGGGCCGCTCTACTCTCGCAGGCCCAATTCCCAACACATCTCATAATGTCTTATGAGAATACATCTATTGTATCAGAGTTGTATAACACATAATAACATAAATTCAACAGAAACATACACTATGAGAGTAAACTAAACATAAGTAGAGTTGACAATTAAAACTCTAATGTTTAAAGCTTTTATATTGTATCATTTATACAAAAAAAAAAAATGGATGCACAAAATGTGTCACATGCAACATGAGCTATCTACATCAATACAGTTTGTAATCACATCATAATGATGTACATAAGAATAGACTAATGAAATATAGTCTATACAAAAGATGGGGCACCCCCACGATACCAACCCAAGTAGTCATAGGATCCTCATCGACACCCTTTAAACCTGCATCAACAGAGTCTATGCAATCGTAGAGATTTACACGATCACATAGGTCGTAATAAGCCTAATAATCATTTTTACTAAGAGTTTACAATAATAGCTACTAAGGTTTGATATTTTACATTTTTTTTTTTAAAAAAAAAAAACACGACGTAGTTGATGAAGTAAACACTTTAGTTGCAAAACCTTTTTAAAACATATTTGTTGGAGAAAATAAGTATCGTGAGCTTCAACCGTATATTGAATACTGCGAAAAAGAAGAAGACTCATCTGAAACCTCATTCGAAAATATTTTTGAGGATATATTGGTAGTTCAGCAAAATAATTGCAAAAGAGATCTTTCTCGACTTACAAGCGATCACACGACGTCATTTAGAATGACCATGTAATGTTTATCTTTCTTTTTCCATTGCAAGTTTTACAATTATTTCTAACTCTTCATCAAAGTCTGATTCAATAAGAAGCATTTTGTGAAAAAGAAAGTGATCTATAGAGAAAAAAACAAAGATTGAAAATAAAGGGGTCCTTTTTTCCTTTTTTTTCAGTTCGATGGATATGCAAAAGGGAGAGAACAAGCGGTTGTGCACCATAAATAAAGCAAACGTATGCATTTAGTTCAATTCAAGTGGTTGTGCACCAGTACTAAAGCATTCAATTGAATTAATATCTCATGCTTGGTGGTTGAATAAACTATGAATAAATTCATAAGAGATGTGGTTGAAAAAAAAAGGAATAAAGCATTAAATTGAATGCTTTAATGATAGTTCTTGGTTTGTTCAACCACTATATGCGGCAGGTTGAACGAACCAGAAATAATACATCATATGCGGCCATATGTTCAAACTGCCTTTAATTCATGGTAATTTAGAATTGAAGACATTCAAAATTCATTGGCATTCAATAATTAATAACACTATAAACATTGAATTCGGGCACCAGGTGTGGCCAAATGTTGCGCCACTATTCATGACAATTCGAATGAATTCATGGTATTAATTTTGGTTTGTTCTCATTGTCATTAATTCATGACAGTTGAAGTGGTTATTTTAAAACTCATAAAAAAAAAAGAATATTTAAAAGTAGAGAAATATTTAGAGAGTTTGATATTTAGTGCTTTGAAAAAGTGGCTAGCTAAAATAACAAAGTAAATTTTTTAGCTAAAATTTGAGGAGCTCACTAGAAATGCTCTAAGTAGGGCTATAATCGAGCTGAGCCAAGTTGAGCTTCGCATATTTGGACTGTAATGCCCCAAAGATTTAACAAGTTTAATGACTTATTTTGGAGCTTCAGATGTTGGTGAAACGTTTGAAGGATTCTGTAGAATGTTCGATGGTTTTGTCAAATGTTCAATGAATGGGTCGAACGTTTGATATGTATCGTGATGCACTGTAAACATTATTCACCTGAGGTTACGCGTTCAGTGTGTGTGTCAGACCATACCAAATGTTTGATGCTTTTGTGGAATGTTCGATACTTTTTCCAAACGTTCAATGAAAACCCTAGGACCGTGGGGTAATAGTACATCAAACGTTCGATGTCGTATCATCGAACATTCGACGAACCTAAAAACCCATGAGTCTTTAATCAAACGCTCCAGCGCTATAAATAAGAGCCCTACCCCTTCTTTTTATTGTTCATTTTCAACTAGAGCTCAGAGAAACCCTTGTGAGTGTGTGAGGAAGAGAGTTTGAAGAAGGAGAAAACTTTTGGACTTTAGAGGTATCTATCTTAACCTATCTCGTTCTTATGTTGTTATTTGCTTGTTGTTACTTTGTTTAGTTAGTTGCATGTCTTAGCTTTTGTGTTGTTAGTGATAGGCTTGATCATTAAAGTTTATGTTGGTTTAAGGAATTTAGCACTTTGAATCCCGTTTTTGAAGTGAGAAACCCTTTATTTCCTCTGGTGAAACCTTATGAAGATCTTAGGAGATGTTAGGAACCAGAAAAGACCAAGGTGTTGGTCTAGAATGAATTTCTGGACCTTATTAAACGCTCGACCCTCCTGATCAAACGTTCGATGTTCGAGCTTGGAACGTTTGACCTTCTGGTTAAATGTTTGACGCTCGAACAGAAAGTCCTTTTGGGTTATTAAGGGCCTAGAAATTGTTTAGCTCAAACATAAAACTAATGATAAGATAATTTATCAGATTCAGAAGTTGAAGACTACGTGGATAATTATTTGGTTGACTCTATGACTCAAGTGAGTAAAAACTCACATGGATACTTGTTATTGTTATTTTTCCACATAGCATGACTATTTTAATATACAATATGCATATTTACAACTCTTATGAAATGTCTATTTACACTTAACTGTGAACTCCATTTGTGAAAACGATTGTGATTAACAAAGATAATGAAATGATGAATTGTGAAAAACATGCATATAAAATACATGAAAGATTAATGTACATCATATGACATGGTACACCGGTAGGTGTAGTAGAACGGCTATGGACTTACCATTATTACAAGTTAATTATATGGTCAAATGTTTCTTTTATAAATGATGAGGGTCTTAGATCAAATGGTTAAAAGTTTGTGACCAACACACCATTCTTCGAGTGGGGTCACTGTTACGACTTTGCTAGTCAATGTGGGCCACCCAAGCTCAGATTCGGTCGAACTGCTAATACAAGATGGTATGTTTGTGTAATGTTCGAAGCATTGAATTGTACTTGAAGTCATTTTGGATGCGCAAACTCTACTGAGAGGGGGTAATGTCTCGTGTAGACCATTTTGTTAATATATTATTTGTTCTTGAATATATCATGTATTATATAAATATACTGCATTGTCATAACATGTTTATGCTATGACTGAAAATATCAATTCCTGTAATTTATAAACTGAGTTCACAAAATGGTAACTTATATAATATGTATATTATCNACTCACTAAGTCGTAGACTTACGCTTGTTTCTTTTCCACTTATTATCTTATGCTACTTGATAGATAGTTTAGACGATGCCGGAGTATTCGAGAAGTATGGTCCAATTGGAGGGCATTCTCCGGGTAATCTTTGAGGAGCTAAACCATATGTGGTTAGGTAGGATGTGGAGTGTCAGAGGAGATTCAAGACAAGATATGATAGACATAGCTTACA
This sequence comes from Betula pendula, assembly GCA_900184695.1. NCBI lineage: Eukaryota > Viridiplantae > Streptophyta > Magnoliopsida > Fagales > Betulaceae > Betula > Betula pendula. Next base: position 121,634 of record FXXK01000359.1, read on the forward strand.
TGCTTTATGTTGTGAAAGCTAGGCTTTGATTTTGATGTTTTGTTAGATTTGGGATGTAATCTCTTGTGTTATTTTGATGATTGGTCTTTGACCATACTTTTGGAGACATCAGTATTTGTGATATTAATGTTGTTTTCGGTTATTCTGGTATTCTTTTATTTGTGGGTATTAGTTGCTATCTTTATTCTTTATAAGTAACAAATCTTTCGCTGTAAACTCTCACATTTAAAAATGTATGATCTTTGAGTTTTAACCTGAAGAAGGTTAAGGCTAAGAGGTGAACCGCTAAATCATTTACAAGTTACATGATTTTGTCGGGGCGTTACATGGACTCGGCTTGTTAAATTTGTCTATGTGCTCGAGCTTGGTCCAAGCTTTTAGACAATGCGTTCAAACTCAGCTCTTTTTTTTTTTTTTTGTTTCTCAAGCGGTTCGAACTCAATAAGCATTTTTCAAATAAACAAGCTCAAGCCTAGCCTAAGCTCGAGCTCGTTTAAATTTTCCTTTGTTTTCTAAAAACCCAAATAGAGAGCAAGACTGCAACATAATAAAACAAAATGAAAAATCGCTCAAAATGAGAAAATGAAGTGTTTTTCTTTTTCTTTTTTGATTTTTTCATGACCCAAAACTTATGGCAAGAGTGATGGCGAATAAGAGTAACAAAAGATGCAGAGATAAGGGAAAAGACTATGAAGATAAAGGAGAAAGAGAGTTTCACCAAAAAAAATTGTAGTGCCAATGAGATTTTAGAAGAACTTCAAACTCAAGTTTCTTTATGCAAGAGAGTAACCAAGTAACATAGACAAAGTAACAACACAAAACATCATCAACAGCAACAAAAAATATCTGACAGTAAGAGAATGGCTCGTACGAGTGAACCCAAAAGTGGCCTTCATCATCCTCAAAATTTGGTCAAATCATAGGGTGAGGCCGAGGCTTCGTTTCTTTGAGATTGAAGTGTATTGTGTAGTGTGTACAAAGAAAGGATGAGAGAGGCAGAGAGATTGTAATGACCACCGTGATGAGCGGTGATAGAGGACAGGTTAGATGCAAAGTGACCATTTAGGGTTTCAGGAGGCATGAGAGGTGAAGCTTCGAGAAATGAGAAGCTGAATGCAATGAATGATAGGGTGATAAATGAATCAATGGTAGAGATTAAAGCTAGTAATATAGCGGTTGAGAAGCTGTGTGGGACAAACTTGGTAAGCGTGCTTTTGGTAACAAAGACACGCGGCTTGGAAAATGAGATGGCAGACATGGTAATGGTAAGGGTGGGGGTAGTTGAGACTTGAGATTATCTAAAACTAGAACACTAGAAGCTACTAGCTAGGCTTTACGTGAAAACATTGAATATAATTGAGTCAATTGACAAGCCAAAAAATTATATATATATGAACAAACCTACCGAGTCGAGTCAAGCTTTGTTCATGAGCTTAACCCTGAGCCAAGCCGAGTTTTGTCATTTTCAGGTGGTTTAATAAACGAAATTAAAAATATATTCAAGCTATGTTCATTTAATAAACCAATTGATCTTGAACCGAGCTAATCCAAGCTGAGACCGAGTATGTTCACGAGTAGCTTTATTCACTTACAGCTCTAGCTCTAAGGAACCATAAACCATATAAGCTACTGTTCAAGTGTTGAAACTTGAAATAGATTACCTTCCTTAGTCATGAAAGTGCAGGTACAGATCTGTTTAAATGAGTTTTTCAAAATGCACTTTTGGAATGACTCACAAATAAATGAGTCTGTTAAGATATAGCGTCTTTACCCCCCCCACAAACCAAATTTCTTTTTCAGTTATAGAATCAAATTATAGCCCATAAAAAGAAAAAAAAAAAATTCCAGTCAAATTATAGACCATTTTATTTCTAACCAGAGTCACTCTTTGGGCTACACGGTGATTTTGGTAGAACAACATGATTAAGTGTATCTGATCCAATTATCACCCCTCAAGACAATCTTAAGAATCTTGTTTCAAAGGGTAAATCTATTCTTTAACACTTATTTAACACTTGAAAGTTTTATGTTTTAAGTGATTTTTTATGTTAAACACTTAAAAAATATAAATTAAAAAAAAAATCACTTAAAACGCGATTCTATTAGTCAGCTTAAAATAGTTGCAAAAATAATAGCATCACTCAACTTACAATTACACATTCGAAGAAAAAAAAACAATCGAAGATATTTCTGTTTGACCAAGGATGCACACATGCAATATAACCATAGTTAGCATATAATCAGTAGACACTCGCGTAGAATAAAAAAAAAAAAAAAAAGCAGACATTCATTTGCAGGACATTTGTATCAATTTCACGGAGAAAATAAAAAACATGTCTTTGTTACCATACACGTGCACACAGAACAACCGCAATTGGCCTGCAAGGTAACGATGGATTTCTCTTGGTTTGAAAACTGAAACTAACATCACCTGCGTTTCCTACATCCCGTATTTCGTGTTGAAAATTGTTGGTCACCCTTTTTAAGTCCATACCCCGTGTAAAAGGGTAAAAAGCTAAGGGCAAAGTAGACTGCTAAAAACAATAGAAAACTGCTCCTCTAGTCTCTATCTAGTAGGAAAAATCTTAAATAAGAGGTAAACAAGGTAGTAATAAATGGGTTAGCAGGCTCCGCGACGTATCCAATTCCTATGGTTGACATCTTCTTGTTAGGAGTCCATGGCAATGGCTTCTGTAAGTGGGTGGACTTTAAGAGTGGGCATATGGGACTTGAGTGGGATGTGGGATGGCCCCACCAATTTCCTCTCCTTTGGAATTCCTTTCCCTACGATTCCAAGTACCTTCCGCACCTCATTTGCAAGTTCTATCACCATGTCATCTTCATGGCCTGTTCACAAATATCATAACTATAAAAATCCAGTCCTCTTTTATTTTATTCAAAAGGTAATCATAAAGATATCTGATATTTTTGTGCTTTGGTGTCAGAAAAGGAAACTCACCAATATCAGACATGGCCTTCTCTAACAGGAAAATGTAGTCTCTATTGTTCCCGCAGGGTCCAAAAGCAGTTGCAATTTGGCTGAAAAAGTAAATGAAAAAATCAGGGTGAAACATTCACCCCAAAAAATAAAAAAATAAAAAGGAAAAACAAAATGTTGACTACTTTACCTGGCCATTTCTTCCAATGGAGCAGGCCCCAGGTAGTACTTGTTTGATTCTTTGTCTGGAGTGGATGTGAACCTGAAAATGAAAAACGGAGGTTCTGTTAGGAAGATACATAAACAAACCGTCTCTAGCTTCAGCGTATGATATCAATTTGTATTTTAAAGGGAGAGGAGAAAAACAGATCTGTTGCAGATTCCATCCATTACTCTTTGTTTTTGTTAAATGATATGAAATAAAGAGGAGAGTAAGAGATCCACAAAGACAACTTACACTATGACTCCTGTTAAAGCAGGCTCAAAGGAATCCCCTTCCTGGATTAAAAGAGAAAACATGCAATGGAAATAAGAACCAAAAACAGACGTATGAACAACAAGAGAGGATGAACATCACAACTCCCGGCCAGAGACGGGAGTAAAGTCAAAATCAAAATCTAACCTTGTAGAAGTTTACAAGAGTCTTTTCATCATATTCACACTCCCTCCGCTCCAAATACTGCATTGAAAAGATCATTCAGTTTATTTATACAATAAACATTAATCTGAATGATAGATATAAAAAATGACCAACTTATTCAATAGAGGAAAGATGACATGTTGCCAATGGCCTTTCGACCTAATGGGACTTCCATCCCCCGTTAGTATGGGCTGGTGTGTATGGCTTCACTTGTCTGGTGTGCGAGTTAATTACCAAGCAACCAGTTTAAAATGAGACAATTTTTGCAATTCACATGAAGCAGGTAAAAGGCTTTCTGAGTCCTCATTTTGTTTTAAAATGAAAACAGCCTAGTCCACAATTATCTTTGTCTGGGTTGTAGCTTGTATCTACAAAGCAAGTACACTAACCCAAGAATAAATTACAACACCAAGTACAACTAGCATACTCCTCATCTAAACAAGCTATATTTCAAAAGACATACCTCCATTGCCAATCTTTCCCTTTCAGGGCCTCCCCGAACACAATAAACAGCACCCCACTGACAGAATAATTTCAACGTCAGAAAATCAACCAACAAAATTCAAAATCTTTATTGTAAAGAATGGCACATATGTCTCTGTTCTCACAACCACAGTACATATTAGCATACATGATAATCATTGTTAAGTTCTACTTACGCATATGGCTCCTTCTTTGTATTCCAATGTGCAAGTTCGTGCAGGGTGTTCAGGTGTACCTCTGTGATCAATGCAAGCTGGCAAAGAGGAAATGGAACATGCAGAAACGGTTATAAATGAATGTTCTGGTATAAAAAGGACTAATGACTTCATAAATATTACGTGTATGAACACTTGTATACTGATAAGAAACTTACCAAGATCAAACACACGCCTGTAGTCCTTGATGAAGCCTATCACTTTCTCATCATATTCAAATCCTGGGTTCCACACCAGTGAACCATAGCCGAAAACCCAAAATACCATGGTTGTATGACTCCTGGCAAAAGAATAATAGTCAGGAAAAGAACGTGAAACCAGAGGTTCATATTAACCAGGTATTTCAAGAAAATGAGTTTAAATTTAGTTTCTGTAGCTAGATCTGGTGATTACATACGGTCCTCAATCTGGCTGTATCCTAAGCAGAGATTTTTAAGCATTTTTTTCAAGTTTGCAACTAAATCCCAATTCATTTGAGTTCCATATCGGCACTTCCCCCACTCCATAGAAACATAAAATCGCCCAAAACTAGGTCAAACAGATACTCCTGGAAGATTAACTAGAAGTTTTGACCGGTAACACTCGTATTTTTTTTTTTTCAATCCCTTAATTTGGAAAGGTATTCTCCATATCCATTTTGGGTAATTTTGACCGATCTTCGTGTAGGTTTTTTTTTTTTACACACGCACCTCAACAAGTTGATCTAGTCCTCAGTCAATTGAACAAAGGCTAAATAAATACAACTACTTACATAAGCTAATTTGTTTTATAATTTACGGAACAATTTTGGGACAATGAGACAATTTGTTCATTGACTTCTTTCTAAAGGAGAAAAAAAAAACCCAATTTCTTTCCTTTCCCCCTTTACGACAACGATCAACATTCAGAGATATTCCCTATCACATCCAAAAAGCAGAGAACAAGAGAGCTGGGAGTTGAGTTTTCAATTATCTAAAAACTAAAACAATGCGAGAGAGTTTCAATTTCTTTTCTTCTCCCTGTTTTTCTCAGCAACCAAACAAAGCGCACAGATCATAATGCAGAGCCACAATCCACATTCACAAATGCACTAAAACAAAATCAGCGACATTGCTCAGCGGATCAAAGGAGAAAACGACTAATTAACCCAACGAAAACATTAGAATATGAAGAACAAAAGCAATCGAAAAAAGGAATCAGTTCTTACGAGAAGATCTTCGAATTTTCCGGAGTAAATGAGAGAGAGAGTCCTCAGAAATTCTCTTGTGATCTGAACCAGAACGAGAAAGCGAGAAATATGAAGATCGTATAGTATTATGAAATATGCGTTGGTAAAGAGAGAAACAAAGCCAAACACGATAGAGCTTAGCTTCAGCGATTAGGTTTCCCTTTGTTTCTCTCTCTACGCTCTCTACCTCTCTCTCTCTCTCTCTCTCTCTCTCTCTTCTGGACCTTTGGTTTCCAAGGGAGGTGGAGGTTTGAAGGAAGGAGGCAATTTATAACGCTGCGGCGAAATTGAAAACCGACGCGTAAAGGAAGATGCCCATGTATGTATGTATGTAGAATTCATGTTTACATACATGTCTTGATCTACATCCTTTCTCATCCCTTTTTCTTTTTCTTTTTCTTTTTTTTAAATTTATATATCTTTCTCAAATTTTCACTCAAATCTTATAAAATAAATTTTTTTTTTATAAAACAAAAATACCCTTATAAATTTAAAACCAAAAATAATCTTTTTTTTTAAAAAAAAAATTTTTAATTTTTAAATTTAACTCCAATTAAGTTATAGTTTAGAAAAATATTATCTCAATTGAAAATTTAAAAAGACATTAATAATTAGATTGTAGTTTGAAAAATGGACAGAAATTTTTTTTTTTTTCTCTCTTTGCATATTCAATGAAATAATTTAAATGTTTGCAAACACCAAAAAAAAAAAATTTGTTTTTATGCAACCCATGAAAGACAAGTGTCCTACTCATGCCTTTAATTGAAAATTGATAAGCATGGATGTTGCGAAGTGGAAAAAATCAAACGCTAATACTGATTGTAGAATAACTCATCATTACAATATAAAAGATGAATAAGGTCAAACAAAATAAAAATAGTAATAAAAACTTGGACAAAAGGTGTTGCTCTCAACTAACCAAGCAAGTGGTTTAGGCCAAAATTAATATTCATTGCGTATTACAAAATGTATTAGTGGTGGCCAACTTTAACGTGTAGAAAGATGGCCAGTTGACTAATTTACTCTATTTGAAAAAGAAATATTAATAAAACATTTTCCTTACTAAAAGAATGACATGCACGGGTGGACCAATTGCAGCCTCTAAGTTTTGTAGCCGAGACTATGGCTACGTCTGTTAACGTCATTAACACTCATTACATATTGGAAAAGTCTATTTTTCTAATTTTTTTATTCAACTCTCATCCAACTTAAATGTAAATATTTTTTACATATTTACATATTCTTGATTTTCACATGCCGCAGATATACATTGTTTACATACTGCAGAAGTATACATGTTGATGGTTGGTAATTATTAACATATTATTTTTTTTGAAAATACCCCTAAAGAGTATCTTTAAAAAAAACTGAATACCCTCCTTTTAAGGGCATTTTCGTCCAAAGTTCCTTGACATTTCACACTCACCAATACTGCATAGTGTACATATGCAATATGTGAAATTCTAAAGAAATGTGGTAGACATTAAAAACAATGCACAACTTTCGAGAATATGAAATGGAGTGTTAAGAAGTTAACAAACTGTGCTAATTATTATCTTATAGTTATAGCTTTGTGGGCATGCCTAAAGGAAGTTTCACAAAAATATTTCAAAAATTCCTTAATAACGTATATAATTTTTTTATGAATTAGACTTTTAAAAATTAATTTTCTTCCTCAATGTTTTTCTTTTAAGTTTTGCCTCTACACTAAAAAGTTTGGTTCCACCCTTGGCTATAGCCCCTCCAAAATATTTTAGAATTTTCCTTTTTTTTTTTTTGTTATTTTTAAAGATATACCCTTAAAAAATTATTTTTTACACCATTATTTTTATTTTTAGTTTTGCCCAGCCCAAGCATAAAATTGTATTCCCACCCCTGATTGTAAGCATTTTAATTGGAGGGGAGTTACTCCCTTTAATGAATATATCAATCTCAAAATTTTGAAGGTGGAGAAAATTTTACAGGCATTGCTCTTTAGATTAATATATTTTAGTAAATTTGGGTTTCACATAATCAAATTGATAGACAAAAAAAAAAAAATTAAAATAATTCACTAAGGTTATTTCCTGTCCTTTATTTATGTTTACATTTAATTGTCTAAAAAGGCCAACAAATCTCCAATTTAATTTTCTATATTATGTAGTTTTCAGATTACAAAAAAGAAAAAGAAAAAACAAATCATATATATGTGTCATTTGGATGCATACTTTTCTAATTAAATATTAGTAGTACTAAATTTTAGGTGCACAATGAATGGTCGAAGCATACATATACATGCCATGAAGTAAATGTAGACCGCAGACTAGACTTGGCGTGGAAACTGGTAAAAAAAAATTGGTTCATTGAACCTGGACACATTTGTTTTTTCTATGTCGTCGTTTTTCGCGTCGCAGTCTCTCAAACAGAGCAAAAAAGGGTACCACAAAACGTGTGATTCCAGATTTTTAGTCAAAAAAGGAGAATTATATTCTGGTTCAATGAATCTGGACGCTATTTTGTCACAAAATCTAGATGGTAGGTTTAAGCCATCCTATTGCGGGACTCTCCTGGAATTGGGGTTTGCCTTATCTAGATATTCCTTGCATAACATCCACGTAAAGCACCATTAATATATAATGCATTATCAACATGAAGTGAAGATATATCCTTTTAAGGATATATCCGAATAGGAAAAAAGAAAAGAAAAGGATATATATCCTTTCAAGGAAGTGATCATGTGAATTCATGAGATAATATAAGAATAAGAATAATAGTAATAAGAAAAGAGACAAAAGAAATAGAAGATATATTATCATTAGAAAGAATGGAGAATATTTTATTTACCAAGTATGAAAATGGAGTTCCAGCTTATTTTAGCAGAGATTGTTTCTGTGTATAGGTGGTTTTTGTGTTTGTTGTTGTAATTTTTGTTAGTTGCTAAGCAAATGTGTTCCACTTTGGTTTGTCTTGCTGGAGTGAGTGCTTGCATTTTTGTGCGAAATGAAATTGTTATTCATAAAAAGAAAAAAGAAAAGAAAATGGAGTTGAAAGCTGATTTGAAAACAAGAACAAAAAGATTATGTAAAGGTGCGTTGGATAAGAAGAATAGGTTTATGATAAGAACAATTGAGAAGGGAAAAATATGGGAAGATGTGAGAGAATATATATGAGAAAGTAAAACTACAAATTCATGAGAGTAAATGATAAGTATTTAGCACCTTGAGGGATTCTGAAGCTTCCATATCCCAAATCTTCATCATTCGATCAACTGAGGGCCCGAGTATTGCTTAGAATGTCTATAAAGAAAAAAATCTGCAATCACATAATTGCATTTGTGGATTATTTCATATGGAACCTTTTCACCAAGCAGAAGATGGAATTCTTTTGAGAAATATATCAAGTTAGTGAATTTGAAAGAGAATGGGTTTTGTGAGGTCAAAAGCTTCCCTTTTAATATCTACATTTGTAGGGAAAGCTCAGAATCATTGTCCATGTCGGTTTCTTGTGACGTTTGCCAGTGACAGAACTAAGAATTTAACTTTACGGGTACCGGATTGTATTGATTTTTTTTTTTAAAAAAAGTTTTTTACAGCTAATTAATTAAGTTAACCATTTCAAATCTTCCAACATAGGGATCAAAAATCATTCATGTAAGAGAGACCACCTAGCTAGTGTTTGGAAAAATTAAATTTGCTTTTCATGATACAGCCTAGGCAAAAGGAGGTGACCTTCCACTTTTGAGGGTACATGCAAACTTCATTGAACTACAGACTTAACTTTTGGTGACTTGCACTCAACTCCAACCAACCCCCTTTAAAGACACACGGCACTACTTGCATTTCTACCCCATTCTCTCATTTTCTACTTCTCCTATTCACCTCTCTCTCAAGTCTCAATGTAACCCTTCTCTCTTCCATTAGGATCAGAAGTGAGTGAGAAAAATTCTCTCCTGTAACCCCTTTTCCCTCATTGCCTTAGAAAAAAAAAAAAAAAAGACCTTATGAGAGCTCAAACGGCATCCTATACTTCACTAACTCATAAGACATCACACTCTTTTAACAAAGGAGAAGCTCATTAAGTTCTTCTAGTGTTCTTACTCACACCATTGTTGTAGTCCATCGCTCTTTCAAAGTTATCATTTATGTTATACTTGAACCTATGTTTGATAGTTTTGCTTAAATATTGAAAAACATGTTATGCTATGCTTAAACTATCACTACAAAAAAAAAGCTGTTTATGACGGTTTTTTTATTGATGATTTTAAAAACCGTCAGAGAATTATTTTTTACTGACATTTTTTACAAACCGTCAGTAAAAAAATTTTACCTGACTGTTTAAATTAAAACCGTCAGGTTTTGTTTTGACGGTTTCAACTGAAACCGTCAGGCAAGAATTTTTGGGGCGGTGAAAAAAACCCAGCGCCCGCCCCTTTTTTTGCTCTCATATTCTCTCTTATTTTTTTCTCAGTCTCAGACCGCATCTCTCCCTGCTCTCAAATCTCTATTTCTCCTGTCCCTGCTCGAGCTCCCTGATCTCTCTCTCCCTGCTCACTCTTTTTCTCTCATTTTTCCTCTCTTTTTCTCTCGGATCTCCTTTCTCGACAGCAAAGTTCTCTCACGGCCCACTACCTACCCGTACGTCGTTCCACCACGCCCACGCCGCCGCCGACTGCCGCCGTTCTGCCCGTGTCCACGCCGCCGCCGACTGCCGCCGTTCTGCCCACGCCCTCACATTTTCAAGTAAGCTCGTCTCTCTCTCTTAGGGTTTGGTTGCTTCAATTCCTTCGAAATTCTTTGTTCCTTCGAAATTCTTTGGTTGGGTAATTCTGATTCAATTGCAAACAAAATGCTGGAGAAAGTGGGCATTTACAGTGGGTAGACGATCACCTTAGGGTTGCAGCGGCGAGAGGAGACCATTTCCATCTCATTTTTTTTTTTTAAAAAAAAGCCCAAATTTGATGTGCTACTGGATTTTCAATTGTGCTACTGGATTCACGAATATATATTTAAGGAAATTGTGGTTTGTTGAGCCCTTGTCAGTCTAGATGAATAATTGTAAGCTCGATCTGTATGAACAATGCAATAACCTTTCATAGTTTTCCCTAAATAACCCTGCAATAATCTTTCTCCATTGCAATTGTTTAGTGAGAACCACTCAAAAGAATGTGAAAAATCTCATTTTTGCCAATGTTTATTGGGTCTGGTGGAACTTGCAATGATCCTCTGCCTTTGACACTACTCGATCTTTTTTATTAAATTATGTTTTATTATAATTAATGATGAATATGATATTACATTATTTAAAAACTTCAGTTGAAGGTGTATTTGCCGCTGGAGATGAGCAGGTAATCCTCTCCAGAATTATCATTTTTTTTTTTTTTAATTTTGGTTCAGCAATTGTATTGATCAGATCTGTGATGATAGGATACCATAAGCAAAAACATGCTTGTAAGTGTTTATACATTTAAGAATATTCATAAAACCTTTTAATGTAAGAATATTCACATAACGATGATTACGTGAAAGGATGATTACAAGCACTACGGCATCAAACCTTTTAATGTAAGAGCATACCTTTGAACAGCCCTGTGGAAAGTAACACTCTTTTTTCGCCGAATCTAGTGGGAGTGGTTCAAGATTTGGCCTTGCCTCCTCCTCCTCCTGCTGTTTTTCTGGGCTACATGCTTCCTCCGGGGCATCCATGTAATATTTTCACTCTGCCTCCCCCACCAGCAGATAAAAAAAGAACTGGACCACGGCGTAAGTTCTACATTTTCTTTTTAAAACTTTAGGCATCTTATCTTTTTGTTTTTGGGTGAAAATTTTAGCAATCACTACCCAACATTTCCACATAAATGTTGTTAGTTCCTCACACGTTCCAAGATGGCAAGGATGTATATGCACCATGATATACCTGATTATTACTGTGATGTTAATGGATTTGTTTCTTTCTTGAAGCAGAGGAGTGATTCTTATGATATAAGAGAATCAATGAGTGTGCACTGTGGGTATGCTCTTTGTTCTTTTTTCCTTCTTTTCTTTTTTGGGGTCAAGTTTTCCTCAAATAGATTTTTGTTTTTGTTTGTTCTTAAAGTAGGCGTGAGCTTTTACAGAGGTGTTTCTAAAACTTGGTGATGTGTAATTTCAGGTTCATTCCATTGAGAGAAGTCCTTCAATGAGTGAATTAAATGAAATTCTTCTTGGGCAGGTACTTTGATATATTATGCCCCATTTTGTTATCATGAGAACTTTTTTTTTTTATCATCAGCTTGCTAATTCTTATGTTACTTGTAGCCTTTGATGAGTTATATTTACCAAGTTTGGTTTGTTTTCCTTCAAATTTACAGTTTGAGTAGCTTCCAGTATAATTTCCGAAATTTTTGATCCTCTAGTTCCTTGCTTATATTACAGGAACACCTCAAACAAAGTGATCTCTCCTTTGTATTCCGGTTACAGGTAAGCTACAGGATGTTATGTTGCATTGCTTTTGTTTTCTTACATTTGTATCAGTTGCTCTTTTCTTAACAAGAATTCTATTACTCTGTTTCCGAAATCTGCTCTGACCTATAATTTCCTGATAGTTCTTGGAATACATTACTCTTTAAAGTATGTAGCGTTATCAAATCACTCTCTCCATTAAATTTTTTTAACATCGAGCAATGACACGTACGCTGCCAGTAACGTATGTATACATGTATTTTGGTCAACATCATCAAGTCATTTAAAAAAATAAACTTCCTTCTTGAAGGCAAGCAAGGCCCTAGAGGATTAACTTAATTGAGTTATGTACTGTTAGCTTTCTAATTTTTATTAGCTCTGATAGATTTGCATTGAAAATTAAGATAGTTGCTTAACTTTGTACTGATGTGGCCCATTTGAGCTATTATCTCCTTTTGCTTGAATAGATTTAATTTGTTTGCTTTCTTTTTCTCCGAGTTAATTATTTGATCCTTTTGTTGTTTTCTTTATGATACATACCTATACAATTTTTCATTTGTTTCATAGGTTGCTGATGATTCAACAATGTACGGATGCTGTGTGTTAGTTGAAGAACTAGTACAAAAGCCCTCTGGATTGCTTTCCATGATTTCAGATAAACAACCTTCCTGCCCATCTTTAAGCCGTCATATATTAACCACACGGAGATGTTGTTGCATTCTCTCACTGGTAATATTATGTGAACAATCAGAACATGTTTATTGTTTTGATATCATGTCAGGTTTGTTGTTGGGGGAGAAAAACACTTGGCTTGCGTGGGAAATACTCCCATTGACTGCCCCAGTAAACACGATGCGTTCCCGACAATAAAGTCTGGTGGGTGGGTCTGCAGGCTCATAAAAATTCCCAAGTTTGAGTGGTACGACGGAAGAAAATTGGTGTGGTTGTGATTCAAACTTCACTTTCATTGTTTTTAATTGGCTATTGATGGTCCAAACATTAGAGTTATTGTCACACTTGCTTTCAACATTTGTATTTTCTCACTCTTGTCAGCATTATGACATTCTTTATGGGGATAAGATGGCAAAGTTTTTTATATTAATATATATATATAAACTAAAATCCTTTCCTTTGACGGTTTTGCCCCCAACCCGTCAGGATTTTTTGCCCCCAAAACCGTCAACCTTGCTGACGGTTTGGGCAAACCGTCAGGAATTTTCCTGACGGTTTTGCCCCAAACCGTCAGCAAGGTTGACGGTTTTGGACTCTTGACGGTTTTACAAAACCGTCAGGAATTTTCTTAGGGTTTTGCTCCAAACCGTCAGGAAAAAAAATTCCCGACATGAAATTTTTGACCGTTTGAAACGTCAGGAATTGATTCCTGACGGTTTTTCACCTAGTTCCTGACGGTTTCAAACCGTCAAGAAACACCATTTTTTTTTAGTGTATACGTAAAGGTTTTCTTAAGTAGTGAAAATTTTGTTTATTTGAGCCATGAAAATCTGACTTTGTTGCTTTACTAGTTACCATGGTCCATATAGTATTAATCTTTTCATACCCCGGAAAACAGCACATGTCAATTAAGCAATTTAATAAAAATATGTGCAATAGCTAAACCTACGTAACATATGCATCATCTTTTTAATTCACTTTTTACTTTATCTTAGAAGACCATGAGTTTTGTAAATAGCCAAGTGTATGACTGATCAATTATGAACATCACCATGTTTAATTTAATGAAAACTTGTATAGTCATTTAGTAGCCAAAATGCATAATTTATAAAGTCGGTAGTTCTATGACTAAAATCATTTAACTCTATGTTTACAAAATATATTCTTTTTTGCGGACAATGTTTGTCCTTTAAAAATTAGAACTTCATAATGGCCCCCTTTACTAAGGATTACTACTAAACATTGTTAGTTTGAAGTCTTTGTTTTTACGTCCTTTACTGAAAAGGACACGTAATTTTAAATTTTAAACGAAGTGTTGCCCATTAGCCATGGCTCCCTCAGTCTCTGCCCAACGGTCCTTATAATCCTTAATGGATGTGGACCCCTCAGGCGTCTAAGACTGAAGATCTCAGATTGTACTGGATCAAAAATTGTGAATGCTATCTCGTTGTGCTGTTTTGGTAACAGTAAAAAAGGTGGTATGAATCTCTGATTCTCATCCCTATGACCTTCGTGTGAAAACTCTCCCATTTTCTAAACATTCTTATAATTTTTCTTATGAAAGTTGTGGTCTAAAAATCATACAGTGTTCTTCCCCTTTGAATGATCTTTCCAATGACTTTTGAATTGTCTGAATCGGGGTTGAAATAAGCCAGAACGAGCAAAAACACTGAATCTGTGTTGAACCAGCCAATTCAGATGGTTCTGCTGGTTCGGATGGATCAAACTGTTCCAACTCAGGCTGGTTGGCTCCGATGGCGACTTGGTGTGCCACACAGATGGGGCGTGTGGCTTGGCTGGGTAGCGTGGATGGGCTACCAAGTCGGGCTGCGCGTCTAGGCCGGGCAATGGGTCAAGTGCTTGGGCTTGTTCTTGGGCTTTCAAAAATGACTTCTGGGCTGAGTTTTTCCATTTTGAACTGGATCCGGTTGGGCTTCGGTCGGGCTTGGGCTGCGCCTTGAAATGACGTCGTGTTTGGCGTTGTACAAAACAAGGTCGTGTCATTCTTTGCGGGCAACATCCCGTGTCCACGGAATGGCGTTGTTTCGTTGTGTAACAATGTTGTTCTTGGTGCACTTGGAAGGTACCTCTTCCAAGCGTGAAATAATGTTGTTCTATAAAATTGAAGCAACATTGTTCTAGATGAACCAAGAGGTTCTTTTGGAATACGCCGTGAAATGGCATCGTTCCAATTAATTGGAACGGCGTCGTTTCTGAGAGTGTTGGAGGCGCCTGAAACAGAGTCCCCACTAGTCAAAATGACGTAGTTTTGAACAGTGGGTCTTCTTCAACCTTGGGACCTTTTGTATAGTAATTAGAATCCAAAATTTTTCCCAAAAATATTGATTTTTCAACCTTAAAACTTTCCTCCCTCATCTAATGGTCTTGAAAACGTACATTTTTGTTGGACATGTCTCCCCCAAACTTTCAAGGCCTAGAGGAGAAGAGTTTTCCGCAAATCTGAAGAAAGAGTTGATATGAAAAAGTTGTTTTTGAGAAATTGTAGAACAATAAAAATTTTTCAGTATCCCTCTTCGATTTCAAATCTTCTTCTTAGTGTTTGGACGTTCACAATATGTTTTACGCCTCTTACAGTCACTGTCAATAGTTCTTCATCAGGTTTTGCAATGGATTGGTGAAGGTTGTAAAATGCCACGGTAGAAGCCAAACTCAAAACCTGCTTATTGATTGCCTTATACACTTCATCTAAAAAATTTTCTGACTTAATAATTTTTTCTGTATCTTTTTTCATAACCAAGGGTCTGATACCACTATAGNCCGAGTCAAAATCTGACTCACTAAACTCGGTACCAACCTGGTCATGCTTGGTCGGAAGGTAGAGTAAGAAGCCAAGACAAGCTGCATTATTAGTGAAGAACACATAAGATGGGATACCGAGTTCATGTGTGTTGTACAAATATTCACCTAAATAAATAAGCGAATAAATACACGTTTTACTCGCAAGTGCAGTATAGATGGCAAATACGAGATCATTCCCACGAGGATTAGTATAAATTATGCTTAAAGAGAATTTCTTAAAAAGATAATGTGAATGAAATGAGATAAAATATTGAATTGAAATAATAAGAAGAAAGGGTTAGGGCTTTGATATCCACCGCTAATCATACTCAAATAAGGTAAACAATATGCACAATGTTACAATCATGTTAAGATACTCAATGTTTGCCAGCCTAAGAGCATGGGTGTATACTCCAAAAGCTATTGATCTTTCTAAACAACGAGATTAGGCATGGGTGTATACTCTAACTCTTTTCTTTCTTGAGGGATTTAGCATGGGTGTATATTAAGTTGTTCCTCAAGAAAGCATAAATCTGTGAAGATCGACAAACACACTTAAACCTAGAACATGGTATATATTCAGGTCTTTCATGTTGATTACCCCAAGAACCTGCAGTTGGTTCTTTTGTCACTCTACTAGACCCAGGACTCGGTCATCCAAATTGACCTAGATAATAATCTACACATGTTATATGCATAAGATGATCAAACTCATACATAACCCATATGAAGAACGAACAAAAACCCGAGATAAATCAATTAAGCATCAAAACATGAATTGTAGCAAGACAAATTGAAACCTTAAAGAGACATGATTAGGGCTTTAATCGAGCCTTAACTAAAGTATTAGCTACACATAATTCAGATGAAAACCATCATCATAAAAGAAATAACAAAGAAAAACGAAAAGTTAAAAAAAAAAAAAAACAAGAAAACCTTTCCCTTTGAGCCCTTGATCTTATCCTCAAGCATTGTGTGTTTGTTTTTTGGAGGACTTAGGGGAGGTAGGAATAGAACCCTAATCCATTTCGTGCAACCTAGGAAGTCAAAATCGAGTTGAGTCGGATTAGCATTTTCCATAACAAGTTTGCCGACTTCACTGGCTTCCAGCGCACCGAAGACGCTCGAGCACGGGATGGGCGCTAGATCACAAGGGCAGCTCGAATCCTCCTTAATGATGCGCCTCCGAGCTCAAAGGGCGCTCGATCCCCTTGTCTGGGCAACTTTTTTTTTTTTTCCAAAATATCCTTCTAAGCCGAACTTGCCGGAAATTGATTGCTTTTTCTTCAAAATCCTAGAAAAAATATAAGAAATACAAAAACAATAAAAACAAATTTAACCAAATTAAGAGATTAACCATAGTGTAAATTAAGAGGCTTGAATGTGTAACATTCAGCACTTATCACAACCCAAATCTCACATATTGCTAGTCCCTTAGCAATACAAAACTGAAAATAAATGACAACTACTTTAACCTCCCTCTGTCTTGGGACACGATTGCATTTAGCTATTAGCAACAAGCCTTTAAAACCCCTAGGCATCCCTATAGGACAAGTGAAGTCTCGTGAGGGTTTAATAGGATTGATACCCACAAACATTATGCACAATTCATGTTATCTCCAAGACTAAAGTATCATAAACAACCATGATTTTCATTCATTAGCAAGCTTAAAAGGATAAACTCCATCTTCAAAATGAATTGGATTTCCAAAGTCTAACCACTCACAATTGACAAGCTAAGATTTCACAGGTTCAATTCAGTGTAAAGTGAACAAACACATAATCATGAGGCTTCAAATTAATTCTGATGTGCAATGACTCAATATCTCAAAGTTGACTAGGGTCCCCATTAGATTGAATAACTATGGCATTCGTTTTTTTTTTGGTCAGGCTGTACAATGCTCAGTTCCCTTAAGCTTTCTAATCGACCCTTTTAGCGAGTGTTAACTCGAGCCAAAAAGGCTACAGAACTAAACTAGCCATGACTTCAACCAATCCAAAATTCTCACCTTTTGACGTAAACATTCATTGCTTGGTGAGGCAAGAAGTCCAGTTACTCACTAAAAGCTTTGAAAATGGTCTCTACTTTAACCAATCCAAAATTCTCACCTTTTGACGTGAATATTCATTGCTTAATGAGGTAAGAAGTCCAGTTACTCAGTGAAAGCTTCGAAAATGGTATCTTTTTTTTTTTTTCATTATGCCAAGGTATCCATCCAACAAGTCACCCAACTTCACCCAAAACAGTGAAAGCATACACAATCAAGTTCACATGTCATACCTCACAAACTATGTGCTAATGTGCTCGTGGAAATTCGAATTGAAACAAGTGAATACTCAGATGCCAAAGGTAAGCAACAAGACCTAGAATCCTAATCATATGATAATGTGTTCAACACTCTAAGCTCGCCAATGAAATTGAAATCACAGTTCCAGATCAACCAAATTCTTAAGAATAACAAGAATATGCATTTTTTTTTTTCAAAAAACTATAGCCAAAGTGTGTGTGTCTCCCATACCTCCAAACTGGAGTTACACATTGTCCTCAATGTGTAGAGAAAAATGGAAAGATCATACCAAGGAGATGAGATAGTTGAGTGGGAAGGCATGGTTCATAGCATACCCCCAAACTTGAATGTAAGCACACTTGTCCTGAAAAAGAAAACTCTGAAAACAAAACAAAGGAAACTAAAAACAAAATAGTACTAACAACAAAAAATGAAAAACAAAACAAAAATATTTATTTATTTTATTTTTTATTTTTAAAGGATATGTCTTTAGAGTGCAAGAAGTGGCCTCAGTATCACTATGTTGGACAGATGCACTCAAGCTCATTAGAATGTGGCGCGGGCGGCTCTGGTAGTGCTTCTACAGAGTGGGCAGATTGGAATGCCAAATCTTCATCTCTTGGCTCAAGCTTTGTATCCATGTAGGGTTTTACTCTGTGCCTATTTACCTTGAATGTTTGATCAGTTTTCTGGCAATGGACTTCCTAAGCTCCATGGGAAAACACTTTTTTGACAGCATAAGGGCCATACCATCGAGACTTGAGTTTACTAGGAAAAAGTCTCAATCTTGAATTGTAGATCAATACTTGCTGGGCTACATGAAACTCTTTCCTGACAAGGTGCTTATCATCATGCCTCAATTCTTCAAGCTCAACCAGTTGCAACTTCCGCTTTTCACCTGCTTGCTTCATATTAAAATTGAGTTTCTTTATGACCCAATATGCTCGATGCTCCAATTCCACAAGTAAATGGCATGCCTTCCCAAAGACTAACTAATATGGTGACATGCCAATGGAAGTCTTGTAAGCAGTTTGATACGCCCATAGTGCATCATTCAATCGCAAAGACCAATCCTTTCTGATGGTGTTCACCGTCTTCTCTAGGATGCCCTTGATTTCTCGATTGCTGATTTCCACTTGTCCACTTGTTTGAGGATGATATGGAGTGCCCACCTTATTAAAGAGGCAAAAGATTGATTGTTAAAATGGCTTACTCCATCACTAATGATTGCCCTTGGTGTCCCAAATCGAGTGAAAATATTTTCCTGCAAGAACTTCACAACAACTCGGTGATCATTAGTTTTCGAGGGACAACCTCGACCCATTTGGACACATAATCTACCCCCACAAGAATGTATAAATATCCAAAAGAATTAGGAAAAGGGCTCATGAAATCAATACCCCATACATCAAATAGTTTGACCTCTTGAATGTTTTGTAAAGGCATTTGATTTCTTGAGGATATGTTGCCGGTCCGTTGGCATCGATCACAAGCACTGTAAAATTCAAAAGCATCTTTAAATATAGTGGGCCAATAAAAACCAGATTGAAGTACCTTGAGTGCCGTTTTCTTGGCTCCAAAATGTTCTCCACAGGCAAACTGATGGCAATGCTGTAGGATACTGATATGTTCTTCCTCTGGCACACATCTCCGGATGATTTGATCAGTGCAAAAATTGAATAGATAAGGTTCATCCCAATGGTAATGTTTAGACATAGACATTAATCTCTTTCTTTCTTGGTTGGACATACCTGGAGGGAAGACTTTTGTAGTGATGTAGTTCACAATGTCGGCATACCAAGGAAGGTGGACATTGATGGCAAATAATTGCTCGTCCAGAAATTGTTCGCCTAATGGGAGCTCACTTCCTTCTTCTTCATAAAGCGGCCTTGATAAATGATCTACAACCACGTTGTCACTACCTCTTTTGTCCTTGATTTCTAGGTCAAATTCTTGCAGTAGTAAGACCCATCTGATCAACCTAGGTTTTGCATCTTTCTTTGCAAATAGGTATCTTAGAGCAACATGATCAGTGAAGATGATGACTTTAGATCCAATCAGATATGACATAAACTTTTCTAATGCAAAGATGACAGCTAACAGCTCTTTTTCAGTGGTGGAATAGTTCAGATGAGCATCATTTAAGGTCCGAGAAGCATAATAAATGGCATGAGGTACCTTATCAACTCGCTGACTCAAAACAGCCCCAAGGCAAAGTTACTAGCATCGCACATAAGCTTAAACGGGAGATTCCAATTGGGTGCCATCATGATTGGTGTAAATGTGAGCAAGTTTTTCAATATATTGAATGTAGCTATGCACTCATCGGTCCATAGAAATTTGACATCTTTGGCCAACAGCATGTAGAGGGGTCTAGAAATTTTGGAGAAGTCCTTGATAAATCTTCTATAAAATCCAGCATGCCCCAGAAAACTTTTTACACCCTTTATCTTCATAGGAGGAGGAAGTTTTGAGATGATGTCAATTTTTACTTTATCGACCTCAATGCCCTTGCTGGAAATAACATGACCCAGCACAATGCCTTGTTATACTATAAAGTGGCATTTTTCCCAATTAAGCACTAGATTGCAGTCTTCACACCGCTTAAGAACAATCTGCAGATGGTGTAGACATTCATCGAAGTTAGAGCCAAAAACGTTAAAATCGTCCATAAATACCTCAATGAATTTTTCCACCATATCTGAAAAAAATGCTCATCATGCATCTTTGAAATGTAGCGGGAGCATTGCATAAGCCAAATGGCATTCTCCGGTAGGCAAAGGTGTCAAAGGGACATGTGAATTTGGTCTTTTCTTGATCTTCCGGAGCTATGGCAATCTAATTGTACCCATTGTACCCATCCAAGAAACAATAGTAGCTACGGCCGGCTAATCTCTCTAGCATCTGATCAATGAAGGGCAGAGGGAAGTGGTCTTTTCGGGTCTCCTTGTTGAGCCTACGATAATCTATACATACTCTCTACTCGGTGGTCATTCTTGTGGTTATGAGCCCATCATCTTCATTTTTCACCATTGTGATCCCACTCTTCTTTGGTACAACTTGGATCGGACTTACCTATTTGCTGTCTAAAATGGGATAGATAATGCCAACATCCAGCAATTTTAGAACTTCAGTTCTGACCACATCCTTTATGTGTGGATTTAGTCTTCTTTAGGCGTCTCTGGTTGGCCTTGCTTCGTCCTTAAGGAGAATTTGGTACATGCATTTGGCTGGACTTATGCCTTTGATGTCAGCAATAGTCCACTCTAATGCAGTCTTGTGGTCTCAAAGAAATTTTAAAACCTTCTCCTCCTCCCCCGAACTTAATTCTGAAGCAATTATTACAGGTAGTGTCTGACCATCTCCCAAGTAGGCATATTTCAAATGGGCAGGTAGCTGCTTCAACTCTAGAACTGGTGTCTTGATAATAGAGGGAACAAGAGTAGTAACATTAGGCACCAAAGTCTCAAAAGAAAGTGGTTGCTTACTTGGATAAGTTGTAATAGCCCCAAGAGAGTGCACAGCCTCAATAATGTCATCAGTAACACTTTCAAAGTCTGGCTCAATGCATTGTCTTGTGATACTGTAGGTCAAGGTGGCCTCCAATGGATCAGGATGATGGATCTAAAAACTTCTTCAACAACAGTTTGAATTATACAGACATTAAAGGAGTCAAGAGTATCTTGGAGTAGTTTTAATGCATCAAAAACTTTGAACTCTATCTTTTCCTCATTCACCTTCATACTCACAGTGCCTTTTTTTCACGCAAATTTTAATGTCTGCAGTCCTCATAAATGGTCTACCCAAGATGATAGGTAGAGGCAATGGCCTAGGGGCCTCCTCCATATCCAAGACAATGAAATCAGCAGGGAGAATAAATTGATCTAACTTAACAAGGACATCCTCCAAGATGCCTTTCGGTCTTTTATGCTTCGATCTGCCAATTGCAATGTGATGGAGGTGGGTTGAAGCTCTCCCAAACCCAATGTCTCATAAACAGTGTATGGCAGCAGATTGATACTGGTTCCGAGATCCAGCAAGACACGATCAAAGGTTTTATCGCCAATTCTGTAGGGAATAGTGAAACTACCTGGATCTTTCAATTTTGGTGGCAATTTTCTCAGTAAAACTGCACTTACCTCTTCTATTAGGGCAACTTTCTCATGATCCTGAAATTTCCTTTTATGAGTGCAACAATCCTTTAAAAATTTAGCATAAGCTAGAATTTGTTGGATGGCATCTAATAAAGGAATATTAATTTCAACTTTTCTCAAGGTTTCAAAGATATCTATAAGTTGCCTTTCTTTCTTAGGTTTTACTAACCTCTGAGCGAAGGGTGGTGCATTCACTTTTTCCTTTTCATTTACCTTGGAAGTTGTGGCTTCAGATGCAGGTGCTTGTATGGTCTCATCAATTCCCACCTTATTATCAATTTGCTTGCCACTTTTGAGGGTTCTTACAACCTTTAGTTGCTCGTGACCTCTTGGATTTGGAATTGTTTGTAAGGGAAATTCACCTCTCTTCCTTTTGCTTAGCTCCTTAGCCATCTGCCCCACTTGTGCTTCTAGTCTTTGAATAGCCTAACTAATAGTAGCCTCCAATTTCTGAATAGTTTGACTGGTCTGGGCATTGGTTTGTTGTTGCGCAGTCAAAAATTGGAGTATAGCGCCTTCAAGATCATTGTTTTTCAGCTCCGAATTGGGTTGCATCTCTTGTGGTGGAGCCTGATAATTATTCCCCTGCTGGAAATTTCGTTGCTGTCCTTGTGGATTCTGCACATTCTGATTATTACTCCATGGAAAATTGGGGTGATTTTGCCACCCTGCGTTCTAAGTGTTGGAGTATGGATTGTTCTTCGGAGGAAATCCACCTTGTCCCACATAGTTTACTTGTTCTTGCTCTGCAAATGGAGACATAGGACAAATCTCAGTGGTATGGTTAGAATGAGAACATATGGCATATACCTCGACTTTTTGTACTTGTTGAATTAGAGAGATGTTGTGTGATGTCATTGCTTTTACAATCATATGTAACTTCTTCTTCATTGTCGCTATTTGAGATTGGACTTCACTGTTTGTGCTTATCTCATACACACCCTTACCTTTTGATACATTCCTTCCTTTTGATTAGAATTGCTGAGAATTCTCACTTAAAGTTTCAAAGAGCTCAATGGCTTCCTCACTGCTTTTCTCCATCAATACATCACCACAAGCTGAATCAACAAGACTTTTGTTATTATCATTTAGATCTTCATAGAAAGCTTGTACTTGGTCGTCTTGAGACAAATTGTAGTGTGGACATTTGAAAAGTAGCTCATTAAAATGCTTCCAAGCCTCGAAGAAAAGATCTCCATCCTTTTGTTGAAAAGTCTGAATTTCTCTTCTAAGTTGCCTAGTCCTTTGAGCTGGAAAGAATTTTTTAAAAAATTTTGTGGTCAACTTCTTCCAATTGTTAATAAAACCTGCAGCCAAAGAATTCAACCACAACTTAGCATTATCTTTTAATGAAAAAGGGAAGAGGATTAACCTGATATGCTCTTGAGTTAAGCCATGAATGTTTTGCCTCTTGCAAAGATCAAAGAAATCTCTTATGTGACGCCCGAGGAATTCAAATCTTCTTAACATATTATTAAACTAAAAGATATATGTTATCATTTAGCTATAATAATGGTTTTAGAGACATTCATGAAGTTTAAGATATTTCTAGTCAAAACCCTTTAGAATCTCTTTAGAAAATGATCGTTTTCTGATGACCAATCTTATAAGTATCAAAAACTGGGTCAAACGAACTCAGTTTTACTCAAATTGAAGCCCGTTATGCTTGTATCGAAACCCTCTACGACATAGTAGATTTTTGAAAAAAAGTCAATCCGTTGACCTTTTTGGCATAAAGTTGACTATTCATCGCTTACGTGGCACTTTTGACCCAGGCCTTATTTTCTAAAATAGAGTTTCACCATTTTGATTTTATATCATAAATGGACTCTATTTTGTATATAAATGGTTTTTACTTCGTTTGGTGAAATCGAAATTCAATTCCGAGACAGTTGACTTTTTGCTAACCCGGGCCATAAAACCTTCAACTGGTCGAATTTTACTTAGAAACTGTATCCATAGGTAGGACCAGCTATTCACTGATTTGGGAACTTAGGGTGATGACACATGGCAAAGAGAGGAGCTGCTGGAAAGGGAGCACACAATGGGCCAAAAAGTCTAAAAGTGGTTTGACAAAAGTGTGTTTTGATGACTTTTTGGCATGATAGCTTGACTACCTTGTCCACACACATGGTGGACGTTTTTTTTGACCTATTGGGCCCTAGATGAGCCTATAAAAGGATGGAGAACCCTCAGGAATCAGACTATTCAGTTCCTTTGAGTTCAACCAAAAAATCCTCTCATTCATCTCACACACACCCTCTCACGGCACCTAGGGGTTTTTGAGCAAATCTTCTCCAAACTGTCCAGAACTTATACACAACCTTTATTAAGGTGTCCAGCAGCTAACCCAACCTTTAGAAGTCATTTTGGAGTCCATTTGAGGTATGAAAGCTTCATCCTCCTCAACTAGCTTCAAAACCGGCTCAATAGAGGGGTGTTGGGGAACGTTTGTGGTTTTTCACAACCTGCTTGCATGGGCTGTGTATGATCACTTAGGAGGGTTTTAAAACTATTTTGTATCATGTTTCCATTGATCTTTGGGCTTTGCAATCATGAGAAAACACCAAGAACTCATCCTACACCCTTTCGGCCTCAATAGAGTATTTTTATGTGATTTTTGATGCTAACTGGTTTTGATGGCTTCCTTTGCTTTTATTTGATGTACCTAATATATATTTGATGTATATTTATCATTGGTTTGATTCAAGGATCCTATATGCTCAAGAACTAAAAGTGGAAGCAAGCGGTGCTTGTTTTAAAGGAGAATGGAAAAGGTTTTAAAGTACTCATAAAAATCAACCTATATATTGTTTGATTAGTTATCATTTTTATCTTGTTATTAACTTTCAACTTCTTGTCTAAATACTATGGTGGCTTTGCCCTTCGGTATATAGACATGAGGTTTTATAAATCATTTTTATCTCGTTATTAACTTCTTGTCTAAATACTATGGTGGCTCTGCCCTTCGGTATATAGACATGAGGTTTTATAAATCATTTTTATCTCGTTATTAACTTCTTGTCTAAATACTATGGTGGCTCTGCCCTTCGGTGTATAGACATGAGGTTTATTATGATATGGATTGTTATTTTTAATCTTTATAGTAGGAGTAACACTCAATCTCATGTCTAAACGTTATGGTGGCCCTGTCCTTCAACGTTATAAGCATGAAGTTGAGTGAAAATGGGCTATAAGAGCTTCTTTCAATACTGTACATATAACTCATAATAAGCCCTTACTGATAGTGGGGACGTTTATGCAGTATTATATCTTGTTTGTTTAAATACTCATCTCGAATTATGCTCTTATTTCGGTGGGGTATTCGAGTGCAATATTGGATGATTTACATTATTGTCAACGGGATCCTTATGACATGTCCTCACTTATGTGGGACTTCATAAGTTAAATGCTTTGATTAAATTTATGGATAATATGTGAGAATACTCACAAATATGACTTGTATATATATATGAGTATACGTATGGATAAAATCGAGTAATGAAAATGAAGTGATGGATAATAATAATAATAATAAAGGCTAAGAGCAAGGATCGTGAAGACTGACCAATTATTATTGATTGGTTACTAATGCATGTTATTTGTATCCATATTGCTAGGCAGTGGTGGATTACTATTATTCATTAGGAAAAAGAGTAAGTATGGAAGTACTTACTAGGGCTGACGCTGTCTTCTTTTATATTCAGTATTGTTTTATTCATATGCATGTATTATAAACTACTCATACATTACAACTATATATTCTGTGAATTGGTAATGATGTGACATTTAGCTGGTCGGTAGCAGGGGTGTGAGGGCTGATCCAGTGGACCTCGGGTCCCTAAATTCGATAATAAGAACTAACGTTGGAATGTCGGTTCTAGGTGCAAACCAGTAATCTGTTTAAGTGGGGGAGGTAACGTTCGCTAATCCGGGGTTGGCCCATTATGAGCTGAGTGTAATTTCATATTGCATTAAGACTGAACAAAGCCTTCACAACGATGCATGAAAACCCATTCATTATATCTGTCATATGCTTGTTCAATAATTCAAATTACCTGTTTATACTGGGATGCAGTAGACTCACTTGTTTGCCTATGTAAATGTGATGATGTCATGTTTACATAGACTGTGATGCAGGAAGCGAAGGCGAAGACCCCTTCGTTAGCTTTGATGACTATTAGGCACTACCTTGTCGGGATAAGCTATATCCCGGAAGAGACAACATTTTGTTATATATATGTCTCTTCGTATTTTGTATGTTTTATGTTTTGATTAATTATAGTTTGTAATATATTTTAAAACAGCGTGATTTTGCAACTGTATGTCGTCTGTGGCATATACTGCAACTATCTTTTATTTGGTGCATTTGGTATGCACATGTTTGTAATGCTTAAACATCTATCGTATTTTAATTCACAAGGTATTTCAGTCAGCTCTATTGTGTAATGTAGTTGTTCCCTAGTGTTTTTAAAAGGAAAAAAAAATATTTCCGCTGCGAGATTGATCTCTGAGGTAGTAATGTCACGTGGAAACCGGAGGTTTCTGCTTACGGTTTTATTGATAGAAACTGGGGCGTTACATCTTATGTGCAAGTATGGATCCTCTGAGGGTACGCCTCTAAAATGTGGCAGCATATTGAGTAAATGAGGAGATAAATTGAAGTTGCCTTGTGCATTTGGCTGGTAGGCAATGCATGATGATTGATTGAGGTTTTGTGGAATGAAAGAACTTTTCATCGGCTTCCGCTCGAGTTGGTTCTCTATGTGTGCTTCTGCCATCTTTTCCTCAACTTCGAATTCCTCTTCTTCTTCAGAGTCTTCTTTTAGCCTTCGAGGTTGTTGAATGGTGCGTTCAATCTCTAGATTGTGTGGAATAACAGCTAAATTCTGAGATCGACGTCCTTGCATGAGCAAAAATCGGTTTCTGCAGTGTGCTGCTATCTGGAAGAGGGCGCTCGAGCGTCTCTGGCAGGGCGCTCAATTGCAGTACTACGCTCAAGCCCACTGAGTGCTGCGCTCAATCCTCCCTGCTATAGAACAGAAACTGAATTACTCCAAAATTGAAACCATAACAGATGAGAATAATTTTATTTTTTTGAATGTAAGAAAAAATAAATAAAATAAAAGGAAAAACTTCTAAACACAATTTTAATGCAATTCCCGGCAATGGTGCCAAAAACTTGTTGTACAAATATCCACCTAAATAAATAGGCGAATAAATGCACGTTTTACTCGCAAGTGCACAAGATCAAAATGATAGTATAGACGGCAAATACGAGATTAATCCCATGAGAATTGGTATATATTATGCTTAAAGAGAATTTCCTAAAAAGATATTGTGAATGAAACAAGATAAAATATTGAATTGAAATAATAAGAATAAAGGGATAAGACTTCCATATTCACCACTAATCATACTCAAATAAGGTAAACAATATGCATAATGCTACAATCATGTCAAGATACTCAATGTTTGTCAGCTTAAAGGCATGGGTGTATACTCCAAAAGTTATTGATCTCTCTAAACAACGAGATTAGGCATGGGTGTATACTCTAATTCTTTTCTTTCTTGAGGAATTTAGCATGGGTGTATACTAAGTTGTTCCTCAAGAAAGCATAAATCTATGAAGATTGACAAATACACTTAAACCTAGAACATGGTATATATTCAGGTTTTTCATGTTGATTACCCCAAGAACCCGCAGTTGGTCCTTTTGTCACTCTACTAGACCCAGGACTCAGTCATCCAAATTGATCTAGATAACAATCTACACATGTTATATGCATAAGATTATCAAGAGCCATATATAACCCATATGAAGAATGAACAAAAATCCGAGATAAATCAATTAAGTATCAAAACATGAATTGTAGCAAGAGAAATTGAAACCATAAAGAGATATGATTAAGGCTTCAATCGAGCTCTAACTAAATTATTAGCTACACATAATTCGGATAAAACCATCATCATAAGAAAATAACAAAGAAAAATTGAAAAGTAAAAAAAAAAAAAAGAAAAACCCTTCTTTAAAGCATTGGATTCTTCTCCTCAAGCTTGTATGTTTGTTTTGGAGGACTTAGGAGAGTATTTATAGAGTTTAGGAATAACCTTAGGAAGTCTAAAATTGAGTTGGAGTCGGATTAGCATATTTCCATAACTAGTCTGCCGACTTCGCTGTCTTCCAGCGCACGAAGATGCTCCAGCACCAGGAATAGGCGCTTGATCGCAAGGGCACTCGATCCTCTTAGTGATGCGCTTGAGCGCAAAGGGCGCTCGATTGCCTAAGTTGGGCGCTCGATCCCATTATCTGGCAGCTTTTTTTTTTTTTTTTCAAAATACCTTCTATGCCTGGAACTTGCCGGAAATTGATTTCTTTTTCTTCAAAATCCTAGAAAATATAAGAAAAAACAAAAACAACACAAAACATCAAATTATAACCAAACTAAGAGATTAACATATGTAAATTAAGGGGCTTGAATGTGTAACATTCAGCACTTATCAATGTGCCACGTCAATCATGGTGGTGCAAAACATATCCACCACCAACCCGGCAATTGGAATTGAATTGGATAACACGTTGCTGATGATAGCTTCTTTGACATGGACTTTGTAGCTGTCGATGAAATTGGCAACATATTTTTCAACAGAGGTACGGAAAAGCTCTTCTGGAGGAGGGTCTACTTGGGCAAGATAAACACATTTTATACGGGTTTGGGAGGCAGCAATGGATTGAATGTACGAATCTAAGGTGGCTGCAAATGGTGGCTTTATGACGAGAAGAGTGATTGAGAAACGATCATCCCGATGAAGTAAAAGCTTTGAAAACTCGATAATGGATACGAGGCTGACCCACTGCACGGGGGTTAGGATGGAACACAAGCTCTGGCCCTCCTCCATCTTCCACCTCTTTTTTTTTTGTTTCTAAGGCTCATCTTCCACCTTTTTTTTTTTTTTTTTTTTTTATTTCTAAGGCTCATCTTCCACTCTTAATTCGGATCTCTTCTATATATTTGGACATTAAAAGGATAGTTGTCAGCATTTTCGATTGCCACTTATTGCATTATAAGTGATTTTTCTAAAGGCTTCTGCTTTTATATATATAAAAGAAACCACCTTTATATATATATATAAAGTATGGTCCTTATAATTTATAAGTAAAATGTTTGGAATGGTTCGATTTTTACTATAAGTAATACTATAAATCACTTTTTTTTTAATCATACACCTATTTCATAATGCCGACATGGTAGTCTCAATCAACTTTTAGATCGGTCATTGTTAAAAATAAAAATTTAAAGGTTGGTTGAGACTAGTATATCAACATTATATAATAATTATGGGATAAAAATGTGATTTCTAGCATTACTCTTTTATTACAAACTCATGAATTGGTGTGACAATTCATAATTAGTGAAATAATTAAGAGTATATTGATAAGTCTTGAATGTTACACATTCAAGCCCCTTAACTCGCATGTGTTATTATCTAATATTTGTATTGTTATCTAATATTTTTAGTGTGTTTTAGTGTTTTCCTTATTTTCAGGTCTTAATGAGAATTCAAGACATATCATGGACATTAAGCTTGAAGATATTTTTGAGGAAGTAAAATGCTATAGAAGGAGTGACGCTCAAGCGCCCAACCCTGGTGCTCGAGCGCCAGCCGCAATGAAGCCTGGCACTCGTAGGTTGCGTGCGTAGGAATTGAGCACCAGCAGCACTTGACGCTCGAGCGCCCAACCCTGGTGCTCGAGCGCCGTCGTATATTCCAGAATTGGAAGATATTTTCGTGACAGCAAATGGCAGCAAGATCTTTTTGGGTCTGATAATGCGGCTTGTCAGTCAAATGTAGGCGCTGAAATCAACCCTCAGAACCGCCCAAGACCACTTGGATGAAGATCTTTGTAGTCTTAACTCCCTTTGTAAAGATCTAAGCCTCTCTCTTATCTATATAGCCAAAACTGACGGGAGAAGGCAGTAGGTCGGTTTTGCTTAGTTTTTCTTAGTGTTTCGTTTATTTTGCTTGTAATTGTTGTTGTAGACAGTAGGTAGAACTCTCCTTTAGCACTTGATTTCCTTGGGTTTGGGGTTTCTCCAAATCAATGGAGTTTTCCAATTCCTATATGAGGAACTAAATCCTTTTTAGGGTTTTGATGTAACTTGATCCAAGTGCTATGGGTTGAGTAGTTTTAGCTTGGATTTTGTATAAACGGTGTGGTGATTGTATATGCATATGGTTTGTTCTTCATGTTTATACCATTTGAGATGGAAATCATTCTTTGTCTATGAAGAATTGTTTTAAGTCTTGAATGATTTCAATACCTTTGATGTCTTTGATTGAGAAGGTATAAGCTATGCAATGATGCTTGTTGCCCAGATAATCAAC
>FXXK01000359.1:160014-172771 GCA_900184695.1 Betula pendula
CATCAAGATTAAGATAAGATTCTTTATAGACAAGAAAAATCATAGGGCGATTTGCGAAGAAAGCCCTCTTGACCTCACTCTCTCTTGCATAGAAACTCACTTTTGTCTTTCCTTTTCTCTCTGCAAACTCTCTTTCTTTTTTCTCTCGTGACTCCACTCTTTTTTCTTTACTCTCAGCCACCTCTCTACTTTCTTTTTCACTCTTTCTTTTTTTGCTCATTTTCACTCTCACTCTTTATTTTTTGCTCAATCTCTTTTTTACTCTTGCTTTTTTGATCACTCTCATTTTCACTCTTTCTTTTTTGAGCAACCTCACTTTTTAGTTTCAATTGATCCTCATAGACCTGACTTGGAGTTAAAAGAGCAAGCTTGATTGTTTTGCCCTCCTTTACAAAGTTGTATATGTTCTTGAACCCATCATGTGTCACCCTCCTATCATACTGCCACGGCCTCCTCAACAAAATATGGCCAGCATGCATAGGCACAACATCACAAAGTACTTCATCTTGATACTTCCCAATTGAAAAAGTAACTAACACTTGTCTATCTACCCTAACCTCTCCACAATCATTCAACCACTGCAATTTGTATGGTCGAGAGTGTTTTAAGGTAGGTAAATTCAATTTCTCAACCAAAGTAGTGCTAGCCACATTAGTACAACTCCCCCTATCAATGATCATACTACATACCTTGCTGTTGACGTGCCATCTAGTATGGAAAATGTTCTCTCTTTGTTGCGCTGCATCATCCACCTTAATGTGTGTATTGAGAGCACGCCTGGCAACAAGAGACTCACCGGTCACGACGTATACCACTCCATCATCATCACTATCATCAACCAACTCGGGCACCCCATCATTATCACCTTCACTCTCAG
The DNA here is from genome assembly GCA_900184695.1 of Betula pendula. NCBI lineage: Eukaryota > Viridiplantae > Streptophyta > Magnoliopsida > Fagales > Betulaceae > Betula > Betula pendula. The sequence continues at coordinate 160,892 of FXXK01000359.1, forward strand.
TCATTACCTCCCCATTGTCACGCAAAATCATCGCTCGCCTATTTGGACATTGAGAAGCGATGTGCCTTGAACCCCAAACACTTAAAGCATTTAATATCTCTATTTCTTGAAGGTTGAGATTCTACCTTGGGTCTGCTGTAGGCTCCCTTCATCTTTGCTCTTAGGTGGTTCGGTTTTCTCTTTGCTTCAGCTGGATCATTCCTATCCCACTTTGATTTCCAAGTAGTACTAGAAACCGAAGTGTACCTTGCTGTCCCTTTTCTCTTTAACTGCCTCTCCCACCTTCATAGCCATGTGCACCATGTCCTCCTATCTCCACATAATGCTGCAATTCAACTACATTGGCTATATCTCTATTCAAACCCACTCAAAAATCTAGCCATGGTGGCCTCCGGTCCCCTCTACATTAGCCCCGAATCATCGTGCCTCAATCTCCTTATGGTAATCCTCCACACTCCTAGACCCCTGTGTAAGATGTTGGAGCTTTTGGTAAAGGTCATATAGTAGTGGCTAGATACAAATCTCCGCCTCATGAGAGCTTTCAACTCTCCCCATGTCTCAACAGGGCCTCTCATAATTCCTTCTCCTATTGGTCACTAATTGATCCCACCAAATAAGAAGCATAATCAGTGAACTCAATTACCGCCAACTCACTTTCTTTTCCTCAGAGTAATTATGACAAATCAACATACCAACTCTATTTTTTCTCCCCACTTTAGGTAAACTCCAGGGTCAGTTCTACCTTGAAAAAGATGGTATTTTCATTTTGATGCTCCCAAGGTCTCTATCGACACCATCCCGACCCCCTAACTGGATCCTCTCAAATCCTCTTTCATGCTAACTCCTTCCCTATGTCTACCCAACCCAATTTCAGATGTTAGGTCTTCCTCATCCTCATTATCTCCTTCATTCTCATATGCATTTTCAACCCTAGGCTCACGTCGCCTCCTAGTTCTCCCACCTTGCAAATTTCTAATTGTTGCTTCTTGTTGATCCATCCTATCCCTCACTTCCCCCATCACCAAGTTCAACCGCTCAAATTGTTATTGCATGGCCTGTAACACAAAGAATGGGTTATCGACCACCCCCTCTGGTGATGAGCCACTGCGACGAGACATTGTAATGTGCTGCAAAAAAAATTGTTAGCGGAAAACGAAAAGATCTCACACGCTCCCTTACGTGTTTACACTCAAATGATGGCACTCCACTCGTGTTTCACTCTAAATAGGCTTTTTTTTTCAATAATAATCTCACACTCTCTTGCCTTTTACCTCAAGAGTTTTCCCACGCAAGTTCTTTCAGAACTAATTGAACTCAATCAAGACAAAGCAACCTTGTTTAATCCCAACTAGCAATCAGGTTCAAGAAATAAGAACAAGAGAGACACGGAAAGAATGAAACGACACAAGAATCATGAAAATTATACGAATGGAAGAGTAATTATAACACAAGTTGCAAACTATAATGAATGATGCACAACTTTTTTGATGTTGAGGCTCAAGAAATTTTTTTCAGATTTTCTATACTTTTCTCTCTTTTTTTTTTGCACGAATTTTTTTTTTCCAACTGATTTGATCACAATCAAAAGAAAATTGCAATAACAAAGAACTCAAAAACCCTAGAAGAATAAGTGATACGGCAGCCAAAAACCTTTGAAGAATAATGAATTTTTGGCAGCCTTTTTTTTTTTGTAACCCTAGAACAATGAGAAGTAGGATCAAATAGGCAAGAAAAAAAAAAAAGATAGAATCAGACCTGATTGGAAACCTGTCTCTGATACCAAATGATATGAACCTGCTGGAAGAAAAATCCGTTGAACCCACAATCAATTTGAAAACTCACCCAAGAAAGCCAAACTCAAGTCTATGGATGGAGAATTTAGACCCGTTGAAAACACGTTTCAAGAACCTAGATTATATTAAAATCTAGACCCGTTGAAATCCCGTCTTAAGAACCCAAATTATGAGGAAGAACGCCACAAAGGTTGTGATTTACCTTTGATAAGTTCAAAAGTTCAATCAAGAACAAGAGGAGTAAACTCAACTCACAATTAAAATTCAAAATAATGTCTGTCTCCTTAAGTGGTGGCTATGAGATGTTTAAATACTCCCAACAAAATAACCCTAGGCCAAAATAACGCCCCTTTCCCAAAATACCCTCAAGTGGAACTAGGGGTGTTCGTCGGTTAAGTCGGTGTCGAAAATAGCATTTTCGCCTTTCGCCAAATCACAGTCGGTAAAGTCGAAAATTGTACCGACTTTACCGTATGTGGGCTTATTTTGCCTACCGACATTACCGACTTTTGTCGGTAATGACGGTCGGAAATGTCGGTTAAATCGGGTCAAGTTTCTAGTTTGGCTGGGGTAGCCCATGCACTTTTTGGGCCAATTTTTAGGTAATGGCCTTACGGCCTATGCGTTTTTTGGGTCGAAAAATAGGGTTTCTAATATGGTCATTTTCAAAACTTATGGATATTTTCAAAATATAATATGGCCTAATAATATAAAAACCTGTTTCAAATTTACATTCTCATAATCAACATTCACAAACTTATTAAGTCGGTCATTTACATTCTCATAGTGACATCATAAAATACTTTAAAAAAATTTTACAAAAAAATTCTTACAAAGTGATGTGGCACAACATGATTAGATTTCTTAAAATGTGAATTTTTCTCATTTCCAATTATATTGATTATGATAATGTGAATGTCGGTTAAAGTCGGTTAAAATCGGTAGGCGGTCGGTACAAAACATTTTCGCCTACCGACCGACAAATATCGGAATAAATTTTTTTCTTCCGCCTACCGACCGCCAGTGGGCAGTAGGCAATCGAAGACGGTCGAAACTCGATCAGTACACAGTCAGTACGCGGTAGGCGGTGAACTTGCACACCCCTAAGTGGAACAATTAAAGTTCTTTTGAAACCCTAATTAATAAAACATAAGAATTATATGTGCCAAACATCCTCAAGCCCATTTATTCTAAACTAATAAAATAAAGCCTTTAATAACAATATGCCCTATTTTTAAGTCAAGTCTTCCACAACTTGGATCAAGTGGATCAAGACTGGTTCTCCTTCTTTCAAGCCCATCTTGAGTGTTGGGCTCTTGCTAGGTTCATCCCAAGTAGATTGCACTAATCATTGCATTGCTTCTCTGATCTTCTTGGCTCTTGGTCTTGTAATTGGCCCATCTGGAACTTGCAAAGGATCTTTAAGAGTAGGCCCACCTTGGTTCCCATCATCTTTACTCTTTTAGCTAAATTTGGGTAACTTAGTTTAAGACTTTTTGGTTATTTAGTTTTTAGCTTAAAAACACAACCTCTTTTGTTTATGAGTTAAGTTGGGTAAGATTTTAGAAATTCCATATCATACAACCGCACACAATCCCTGTGGATCGATACCCTCAATATAGACCTATCTACAAAGATTTGTCCTATTGCGAGTGTTTATNCTTAAAAACACAACCTCTTTTGTTTATGAGTTAAGTTGGGTAAGATTTTAGAAATTCCATATCATACAACCGCACACAATCCCTGTGGATCGATACCCTCAATATAGACCTATCTACAAAGATTTGTCCTATTGCGAGTGTTTTATAAATTTAAATTTGACTTCTAAGCGCAATCAATTTTTGGCGCCGTTGCCGGGGATTGTTTTTATTGAAAAAGGTTGTTTTGGAGTTTTTAAAGTTGTATCTAGTTTGATTCTGTAAATTGTGTCTTTAGAGTCCCAAAAATTGCATAAAATCGAGTCTGTACAAAATCTGGTTTTGTTTCTGTTCTGTTTCTGTTTTTGTATAATTTCAAGTTTCTGTAGAATCTGACGCTCGAGCGTCAGAAATTGGGTATCGAGCGCCCGACGCTCGAGCGCCAGTTTGTGGGTATCGAGCGCCACTTCTTAGACAGTAGCACTGAAGCTACTGCCAAGGCAGAAACAGGTATTTTTCTGACCCTTGTTTTTCTCTTTTTTTTTTTTTCACCTGTATGTTGTGCATATTTTTAGGGTGTTAGTTTATGTTTGGTTGCCGCTCATTATCATTGCCAATTTTTCCGTGCGACCTAGATTTAGAACGTACTCTTAGACAACAAAGAACCGCAAGGAACTTAGATCTAAGAGTACCTAATATAGAACACATGGCTGAAGAGAATAGGGTTGTTTTATTGAGGGATCATTATGTTCCCTCCACTTACACACCCTCTTCATGCCTTCGGTTGCCAAACATCACAGCAACCCAATATGAAATTAAGTCTAGCACAATTCAAATGCTACCATCTTTTTATGGACTTAGCAATGAGGATCTTTATAAGCATCTAGACGAATTCATTGATATATGTTCAACCTTGAGATTGCAAAATTTTGATGAGAATGCTTTGAGGATGCACCTCTTTTCGTTTTCCCTCAAAGATAAAGCCAAACATTGGCTTAATTCCTTGCCTAATGATTCAGTTACTTCTTAGGCTCAAATGCAACAAGAATTCCTTAAGAAGTACTTTCTAATAAGGAAAACAAATCAAATACGGAAAGTCATAACTAGCTTTTCGTAAATTGATGGTGAATCTTTCCACGTGACGTGGGAAAGAATGAAGGACCTTTTACGAAAGTGTCCGCACCATGCTATCCCCAAGTGGCAGCAAGTCCAATACTTCTATGATGGCTTAACTGAGCCTCATAGGCAAATGGTCGATGCCTCGTATGGAGGCACATTTATGTTGTAGAGCGAAGATGATGCATGGACTCTTTTTGAAAATCTTGGTGAAAACTCTTTACACCATGCATCATCCGGTCGTAGGGCACCTCCTGCCAAACAAAAGCATGAAGGTCTTTTTGAAGTGAGCCATTCTTCTGAGGTTACCTCTAAGGTGGATGCTCTCTCTCAGAAGCTTGACCAAATCATGGCAGCTGGCTTTGCTCCTACGCCTGTAGCTCCCATTGCCACTCCACATGAGGCATGTTCATTCTGCTCTAATCCATCGCATCAAGCGAAGGATTGTCCTATCATTGGACAATTTTCTGAAGTTCATCTCAAGCAGGTGAACGCAGCATTCTCCAGACCGGGTAATGATCCTTATTCCAATTCATATAACCCGGGATGGAGAAATCATCCTAATTTTTCTTGGCGAGCCCTAGCTCCGGGAAATCAAGGACCCATTGGAGGATTGCAAAATCAGGCACATCTGATGCCTCCTCATCAATCTTTCAATCAGTCCTCCAATTACCGACCCCCTCAGCATCAATTTTAGTCAACCCTTCCTCCTAGGAATTCTGCCTTTGAGGATAAGGTTTTAACTGCTCTTGGCAATCTTGAGGCCAATACTCAATTGCTGAATTTCTATTCCCAATTCATTGCCAAGCTGGAAGGTCAAGTTGGCCAGCTGGCGAATGCGCTTAATCAGAGGAAGGAAGGGAAGCTGCCGTCCCAACCAATGACCAACCCTAAAGGACAATACATGGTCGATGGAAGTGCTTCTGGTAGCGTTCCCCACGAACAAGTTCAGGCAGTCACTACATTGAGGCGCGGACAGGTGGTCGATAACAAAGTCGGGCTGAAGGCCCAAGAGAAGGATGATTCCCCTACCAATCCAAAACCGCCCATTGGCAGTCCAATTGTTCCGCAGGAACATGAAACTTTTGAGATGTCTTCTGAGCCTAGAGCTCCATTCCCTGAATGTCTCAAGGGGCCTCCTTGTGCTGTAAAGCAAGGAGAGAAATTTCAAGAGATGATGGAGATTTTCAAACAAGTTCAAATCAATATCCCCATCATCGATGCCATCTGATAGATCCCATCCTACGCTAAGTTTTTGAAGGATTTATGTACTCAGAAGCGTAAGATGAGGACTCGTAGTCCTGAGAAGATCCTCTTAACCGAGCAGGTTAGCTCACTCATACAACATACTATCCCTGCAAAGATCAAGGACCCTGGTGCTCCTACCATTTCTTGTATTACTGGAGACCACGTTGTTGATAAAGCCCTTCTTGATCTGGGTGCAGGTGTAAATTTTCTGCCCTTCTCGGTTTATACATAGTTAGGACTTGGAGAGCTGAAACCCACGACGGTTGTCTTACAACTTGCAGATAAATTCGTTGAGAAACCTCGTGGGATAGTTGATGATGTCATCATCCGAGTGGACAAGTTCTACTTTCCTGTAGACTTCATTGTTCTAGATACAGAGCCTATCCCGGATCCCGCCAAACTGATTCCCGTCATCCTCAGCCGTCCTTTCTTAGCTACCACTAACGCATACATCAATTGCAGGACTTGGGAGATGGAAGTAACTTTTGGGAATATGAAGGTGAAGTTGAACATCTCCAATGCGTTCCAACACCCGTCGGATGCGGAGGAGTGTTTCTTTGTCGATCAGATTGAAGAAACCATAGAAGATTCACTCCCCCAATTGTTGAGTAATGACCCATTGGAGGCGTGCCTGTCTCATTTCGATTTGAAGGACTTCAACATGGAGCAATATGTCGACGAGGTTGATTCCCTCCTTGACATTGCAGCCGCAATAGACTTCCCACCATGGAGAGTACCTAAGGAGCCCATACCTCTTACATCAGGCATTCCTCCCGTTTCTTCCCTCATCACCCCACCAAAACTTGAGCTAAAACAACTTCCATCAAAACTCAAGTACGCCTTCTTAGGACTTAATGATACTCTTCCGATCATTATTGCATCAGATTTACTTAAAGACCAGGAGAATAGATTTATTGGATGTTTTGAAGGAACATAAGGAGGCGATTGGTTGGAGTGTTGGGGACCTCAAGGGGATTGACCCCTCCATTTGTATGCATCGCATTCATTTGGAGGATAACGCTAAGCCCTCTCGCGAGGCGCAACGTCGATTGAATCTGACCATGAAGAACGTGGTCATGGCTGAAGTAGTAAAACTGCTGGATGCGGGCATCATTTACCCCATCTCAGACAGTAAATGGGTGAGTCCCATTCAAGTGGTACCTAAGAAGTCAGGTATCACCGTTGTTGAGAATTCGGTAGGTGAATTAATTCCTCAACGCACGACTACAGGATGGCGTGTCTGCATAGACTACCGGAAATTGAACTTGTCTACTAGGAAGGATCATTTCCCATTGCCATTCATTGATCAAATCCTAGATCGTCTTGCCGGCCAGAGTTATTACTGTTTCCTGGATGGATATTCAGGATAGAATCAAGTTGCCGTCGATCCGCAAGACCAGGAAAAGACGACTTTCACCTGTCCCTTTGGTACTTTTGCGTATAGGCGCATGCCCTTCGGGTTGTGTAATGCACCCGCTACTACTTTCAAAAGTGCATGATGTCTATTTTCTCGGACATGGTGGAAAATTTTTTGGAGGTGTTCATGGAAGATTTTTCTCTCTTTGGACCCTCATTTGATGAATGTCTCCCCAACCTTTCTCGTGTTTTTAAACGATGCAAGGAGACAAACTTAATTTTGAGTTGGGAGAAGAGCCATTTCATGGTTCAAGAGGGAATAGTTTTGGGACACATAGTGTCCAAAAGAGGACTTGAGGTTGACAGAGCGAAGGTGGAGTTGATTTCAAAACTTCCACCACCTACTACGGTGAAGCAAATTCACTCGTTTCTCGGACATGCCGGCTTTTATCGCCGCTTCATCAAGGATTTCAGCAAGATTTCAAGACCCTTGTGCGAACTTCTTGCCAAGGAGACTCCATTTGATTTTGATGAAGCGTGTCTTAGCGCGTTCGAGACACTCCGATCTCTTTTATCCTCCGCCCCTATCATTAAGACCCCTGATTGGTCTCTCCCTTTTGAAATAATGTGCGATGCATCCGACTTTGCTGTCGGTGTAGTTTTGGGTCAACGTGAGGACAAGCTCCCTCACGCTATTTATTATGCTAGCAAAACTCTGATTGACACTCAAGTGAATTATACGACTATAGAGAAAGAGTTGCTAGCCGTTGTTTTTGCCTTTGACAAATTCCGCTCTTATCTTTTAGGGTCCAAGGTAGTAGTTTACTCTGACCATGCCGCTCTGAGGCATTTAATGGCTAAACGGGAGACAAAGCCCCGTTTGATTAGATGGATTCTCTTGCTTCAAGAATTCGATTTGGAGATTAGAGACAAGAAGGGATCGGATAATGTTGTCGCTGACCATCTTTCTCGCATTTTTATCAAGTCTTCTCTCATTCCAGTTCATGATTCCTTTCCGGATGAGCAACTATTTGAGATTACTCCGAAAGAAGTGCCATGGTACGCTGACATTGTTAATTACCTAGCAATAGGTAAGATTCCTTTTCATTGGACGAAGCAAGCAAGAGACCGATTCTTCAAGCAGATCCGATCCTATTTTTGGGAGGATCCTGAGCTCTTTAAGTATTGTGCTAATCAGATCATTCACCGCTGTGTACCTCAGGACGAAGTGCAGAGTGTCCTCTCTTTTTGCCACACATTGGCTTGTGAAGGACGTTTTAGTGCTAATAAGACCGCGGCGAAGGTCTTGCAAAGTGGATTCTACTGGCCATCCTTATTCAAGGATGCCAATCAATACTGTCGGGCATGTGATAGATGTCAGTGCCTTGGAACATTGTCCAGAAGGGACATGATGCCTTTAAACCCCATCTTGATAGTCAAGATATTTGATGTGTGGGGGATAGACTTCATGGGACCTTTTCCGCCCTCTTTCGGATTTGAGTATATTTTAGTGGCGGTGGACTATATGTCCAAAAGGATAGAGGTTGTGGCTACCAGAACCAACGACCATAAAGTTGTTATTAAATTCATTCAATCTCATCTTCAGTCGTTTTGGTACACGTCGAGCAATCATTAGTGACGGAGGAAAGCATTTCTGTAATAGGTTTATGAAAACCTTACTCCTTAAATACTCCGTCACTCACAAGGTTGCCACACCCTACCACCCTCAGACAAGTGGCCAGGTAGAATTATCCAACAGGGAAATTAAGCGGATATTAGAGAAGACGGTTAAGCCTAATCGCAAGGATTGGTCCTTGCGACTTAATGATGCACTTTGGGCATACCGTACAGCTTTTAAGACACCGATTGGCATGTCGCCATACCGGTTGGTCTATGGCAAAGCATGCCATCTCCCTATTGAGTTGGAGCACAAGGCCTGGTGGGCCGTGAAGACTTTTAATTTCGATATGATATCAACTAGTTCCCACCGGAGGCTACAATTGAGCGAGCTTGAAGAGCTGCGAAACGATGCTTACGAGAGTTCACGGGTGTACAAGGATAAAACCAAGGCATTTCATGATAAACACATCCATCCTAAGACTTTCGTCCCTGACCAGAAAGTATGGCTATACAATTCTAAACTTAGCCTATTTCCTGGTAAACTCCGATCGAGATGGGATGACCCATTCATTGTTGTATCAGTTTCCCCTCACGGAGCAGTCGAACTGAAGAGTCCTAAGAGTGGCCAAATTTTTAAGGTCAACGATCAGAGATTGAAACCCTACATCTGGGGTTCGGAGCATATCGAAGATGTGGATTCTATCAACTTGATAGATCCCATCTATTTGGATTAGTACTTGTGCATATTTATTTTTTGTTCATATTTTTCTCTTTCTTTGTTTTATAGTTTTAGAATTTTTATACTTGCAATTTTTTCTTTTGTTTTACACTTAACAATTTTTCCTGGGGCATGACGCTCGAGCGCCCATTTGTGGTGCTTGAGCACCCATGGCACGAGCATCAGCTGCGCGCTGACGCTTGTAAGCCCCTGGCCTGGTATCAAGCGTCAACTATAGGCTGACGCTCGCACGCAGCGCGCGCTGGGTAGCGCATCAGCAGGGTCTGACGCTCGAGTGCCCAAACTTGGTGCTCGAGCGTCGTCGGGTAAGCAGGTCACGTGACTTGCTTAAAAACCCTAGCCCCCCTTTCATTTCTTCATTTCTTCTTCTCCTACGCTCGAACCCAGCCGCCGCCCCCTTGCCCAAACCAGGTAAATCTTCATTTTTCTCCATTTTTTTTATCATTAATCATCATTCTTTTTGCATTAAATCATTTACCCACTCCATTTCTCATGATCCTATCCGATTAAAGTGCCCCCATTTGTGTTCTTTGTATTTTTTGGGTTGTGCACAGCAGGTGTTTATGTTTATTCCTCTAAGGCTTCCGATGGTTAGTTCTTCACAAAACTCCTCTCGATCGCCGTCCATTTCTCCATCTGGCACTCAAGAACCAGAATCTTCCTACTTGACTACGGATTGGCAGCGTTTTGCTCTAGACCCCGAGACCAAATTCGATATTGTTGGGAGGTTTAGGGAGCTTGAAGATGTCAAGTGGGCAAGGCAGCAATTCAGGAAGCACCATCTCATGCCACTCCTCAAGCGGGTGTATCACCTCTATCACCCCAAGTTTGTCCGTTTATTTACAGAAATTTGAAATTTAATACGGACCAACCTAGAGTGTTATTTTCTGAAATTGGTGGAGAGGAGTTCCAAGTCACTATAGAAGATGTAGCAAAGGCACTTGGTTGCCCACATGAGAATTTTTCTACACGCTACACTGAGGCGCCGGCATATGATTGCACATGATTGTGCAAGACATGTGTGATGGAGCCTATGAGAATAGAAAGAGGAATTGCACAAGCAAGGCGAAGTTGCCTTCGAGATTGTGGTTGGTAGACACAGTCCTTAAGAGGAATGTGTGTCCATTGGGACACAAAATTCAGAGGGCATGCCCTTTCCTTGTACCCCTATATGCCTTCCATAAGAAACATTGGTTCTTAGCACCGCAGCTTATATGGAGCCAAATGTATAAGTGCTGGGAAGCGTATGTGGACAAGAGGATAATCAATGAAAAATCCAAGCTGCCTTTCCCTTACCTGATCACCAAGCTTCTTGTCAATAAGGGATTTGAGATTGAAGAAAGGCACTTTGTATCCAATAAATTCCAGCTATACACCGAGGGAGATTGGAACAAAAGTGTCTCTCACATGAGGCCCAGAGTACCCGCTCTTGCACAAGACGAAGAAATGGAAGACGCAGCTGATGAGATGGCTCAGGGAGAGCCATCTGCTCCTCAGGGGGATAGAGCCCCCATTTCACAGTCCGTGTATGAGCTGCTGCAAGCACAATTCGAGCGAGTCTATCAGTGGCAAGACAGCTTTGCACAGAGAACAGAGGCGACACTTTAGACTATGGAGACGACCCTGCAGGAGATCCTGAGTCGCCTGCCACCACCTGCACCACCTGCTCCTTGAGCTTCATTGTATTTATTTTATGGCTTTGATCTTTTATTTTGTATTACATTGTTGGCATTTTGGAACATTATCTTGTTAACCATCAATGTATTTGTTTTTGCCATTTCTTATAAGGACATGTGTTTTTGTTCATTTTATGGGGATTATGAGAATTTGGTTTGTTGTTCAAGACTTAATTTTTTATTTTGGTTCATTCTTTTATTCATTCTATAATGTGTATATTATCTTGCTTTTTAGTTTGTTTTTAGTTTTGTTTTCAGGATAAGTGTTAGTAAGAGTTCAAGTTTGGGGGTATGCACAGAGCCATACCTCCCCAATAAGGTTTTCCTTTATCCCTTAGTTGCCATTCATTGTATATACACATTGGGGACAATGTGTGATTTAAGTTTGGGGGTATGGTTAAACACTTGTATTCTTGTTCATTTACCACTTATTCTTGGGTTTGTAAATTTTTTTTTTCTTTTGTAAATACATGTTCATATTATCCCTTAGAATGTTGTTGATCTTTAATTGTGATTTACATTACATTGATGAGCTTAAGAGAACGAACACATGATCATGCAATTAGAATTGTAAAATCTTTTTACTTGCGTTTGGCTTTTAAGAATTCAGTTGTTCCACATTGACATTTCACGAGCACATTGGCACATGGATTGTGAGGTATGAGTTCTAAATGACAACATGCTTGTTTTCAATG
>FXXK01000359.1:182834-194358 GCA_900184695.1 Betula pendula
TTTAATTAAGATAATTTTTTTAAAAAAAATTGTAATACATAGGGGTGTACATACAGATGCGGTTATTTGCAATATCCGCAACCGTATCCGCAAAATGAGGATATCTTTTAGACATCTGCCTACATCTGTATTCACGTAATGTTTTTACTAATCGCATTCACTCGGTTATTGCGATTATTAAATGTTGTTATTATTCGCTATCTGCATATTAGGTAATGAGCCTATTTTAGTATTTGCATATATAAATAGTAATTTTTTATAACACTATTTGCATGTACGGATAATATTAGCAGATAATTGCGAAAAGAAAATGCGGGTTGTTAATATTTGTCCCCATTTACACGCTATGATAAGTTTTTTTGGATAGATTACTGATGAGTCATGACGGTACCCAACAGTGCATTTAGTGTTGGATCTACATGCAGGTCAGGTCAATGGAAAGGAAAAAAAGGATATTCGTAGAATAAGAATCTGAAATTAAAAAAAGAAAAAAGAAAAAAGAAAAAAGAAAAAGAAAAATGTTCTTTGAAAATACCTACAAATAAAAATATGGAGACTAAAATTTATATGATCACATAGAATCGGTAGAAATTCTTTACAACATCAGTAGCAGACAATCTACAGAAACAAAACTACTTAACGCCTATACAAGCTATGTAACACCCCTAACTCGGGGAGGGTTAGGTTTGTCAACTTACCATCGCAGAGGCGCAAAGATTAATAAGGTCTACCAAAGCGATAACTAAATGAAATGAGTAATGCATTAACAAAATGAATTAATAGTTATATAAAATATGAATCTCTAAAAAATCGCGGAAACGATAAGTCGAAAGAATACATTGTTCCTTATTAAAAAATCCATAGCTATGAAAACTGTGCTAAAACACTTATTATGAGCAGATTATTAATAACATAATGCACGGAGTCCTAGAATGCCCCGCCCCCATTCCGACCTCCTAGACTCATTTGCTCATAACCTGAAAACAAAAAAAAGTAAGGGGTGAGCGAGAAATGCTCAGTAAGAAAACTCTCAACCATAAAACGGTTGAGTTAACTTCATTTTCTTTTCAAATAGATATTCGGAAAATAACATCAGCTAAAAATCACTGCAAGCATATTTTATATATATCATATGATACATACGTACAACCTCTTAGTTTATAAATAGTCTATCGTCAATACAGTAATTATAAAGCATATTCATATTCTTTGTAAAATAATCACATTTATAGATCATCACATTAAGTCTCATATTAAGGCCCATGTACACTATTTACNATTTTTGTCCACAAATTTCAACAGTTGCAAAAGAACGAATTTCCACTATGCCATTTAATGAAAAAGAGTGTCAGCACAAAACTTGAAGGCCCAGCGTCGTGGAAACACCCGAGGATCACGTGTAATGTAAGGCAAACCAAGAAAATATATATGGAGAAAATACCTACAAATAAAAATATGAAGACTAAAATTTATATGATCACATAGAATTGGTAGAAATTCTATACATGTCAGTAGCAGACAATCTGCATAAACAAAACTACTTGACACCTATACAAGCCAAGTCAAAACACATCACAGAATTAATAAACAAAAACCAGCAGACAGATAAACTGAAAATCTTTTGTGCAGAGATGTTCCACATTCAACTTAATTAGCTCCAGATTCTCAACAGTCATCTTAAATCTTTCTTTTCCCATAATTTTTGCACGAATCTCCAACCTTATTAAACATTCACTTCTTGTGCATGCATGACTCCTTAGTGCTTCATAGATATTGAGACCGTTGACTCTTGAAATTTCCTTTAATATTAGGCCGTATTAAGACTAACGGAGTCGCGGCCAGTTTTTTTTGTGAAAGGTGTAGTTGAGAGGTGACATTGAAAAAGGCATAATAATTCACAAAGCAAGTTCACAACTTGAAAAACATTTTATGTGAACTAGTTTTTTTTTTTTATAAGCTAGTTTTGTGAATTAGCTTAAAGCTGGTACCATAAGTTTAGCATGATAATTGATGAAACACCATCAATTAACTTATGATACCAGCTTTGTCACAACCACCAACCACCAATTTTCACTACTCCGCTGGTACAACATCGTTTCCTAGCATATTCTCAATCAACTGTCCAAGTGAAGCAAAAGAAGATCCACCATTAACAACAGCCTTCCTGCTTTTTTCACTTATCTCTTTCACCCTCTTCCTCACCTCACTCTCACCATCCATCACACATTTCACCGCCTTTTCAATCTCCTCAGCCGTTACAAGCTGATCACCACCGCTCCTGTAATCCAACTTCAACTCAACTGCTAAACCCAAATCCCTCACCATCTGGAAGGCATTGGTTTGCTGCTCCGCGTAAATGGGCCACGCAGCAATAGGTACACCATGCCACAGGCTCTCCAAGATCGAGTTCCACCCACAATGCGATACAAACCCTCCGATTGCTTTGTGGGCCAGGACCTCCACCTGTGGAGCCCACCCACATATCATTCCGATTTCTCTCGTCCTTTCCAAGAATCCTACCGGCAAGACCTCCTCAAGATTCTGGCAATCTATAGGCCTGGCAACGTCATCACTTGGTGGGGATGCCAAACGTACGGACCAGATGAACCGGTGCCCACTCCGCTCGAGCGCAAGTGCGGTCTCTTTCAACTGCGGCGCACCAAAGCTCCCCCAGCTCCCAAAGCATAAGAATACCACGGATGATGGAGGTTGATTGTCGAGCCACTTCATGATCTGATCACGTTTCGCCTGATTTGTCTCTGAATTTGTCTGACCCTTGAGGTTAATCAACGGCCCCGCTGCGTAANAAAACCTTTAAATCAAATTACATAAAAATAATAATAGAGTCAGTAAATAATCTCCATGCATACCAAAATTACATATATCTCCCTAAAGGGGTATCAGGGTATTACAAGCTAAGTCAAAACACATCACAGAATTAAAAAACCAAAACCAGCAGACAGATTAACCGAAAATCTTTTATGTAGAGATGTTCCACATTCGACTTAATTAGCTCCAGATTCTCAACAGTAATCTTCAATCTTTCTTTTCCCATAATATTTGCACGAATCTCCGACCTTATTCAACATTCACTTCTTGTGCATGCATGACTCCTTAGTGCTTCATAGATATTGAGACCGTTGACTCTTTGAAATTTCCTTTGATATTAGGCCGTATTAAGACTAACGGAGTGGCGGCCATGTTTTTTTTTTTTTAAGCAAGTTAACAACTTGAAAAACATTTTATGTGAACTAGTTTTTTTTTTTTTATAAGCTAGTTTTGTAAACTAGCTTAAAGCTGGTACCATTAGTTTAGCATGACAATTGATGAAAGGTGTACCAGCTTTATCACAACCACCAACCACCAATTTTCACTACTCCGCTGGTACAACATCGTTTCCTAGCATATTCTCAATCAACTGCCCAAGTGAAGCAAAAGAAGATCCACCATTAACAACAGCCTTCCTGCTTTTTTCACTCATCTCTTTCATCCTCTTCCTCACCTCACTCTCACCATCCATCACACATTTCACTGCCTTTTCAATCTCCTCAGCCGTTACAAGCTGATCACCACCGCTCCTGTAATCCAACTTCAACTCAACTGCTAAACCCAAATCCCTCACCATCTGGAAGGCATTGGTTTGCTGCTCCGCGTAAATGGGCCACGCAGCAATAGGTACACCGTGCCACAGGCTCTCCAAGATCGAGTTCCACCCACAATGCGATACAAACCCTCCGATCGCTTTGTGGGCCAGGACCTCCGCCTGTGGAGCCCACCCACATATCATTCCAATTTCTCTCGTCCTTTCCAAGAATCCTACCGGCAAGACCTCCTCAAGATTCTGGCAATCTATAGGCCTGGCAACGTTATCACTTGGTGGGGATGCCAAACGTACGGACCAGATGAACCGGTGCCCACTCCGCTCGAGCGCAAGTGCAGTCTCTTTCAACTGCGGCGCACCGAAGCTCCCCCAGCTCCCAAAGCATAAGAATACCACGGATGATGGAGGTTGATCGTCGAGCCACTTCATGATCTGATCACGTTTCGCCTGATTTGTCTCTGAATTTGTCTGACCCTTGAGGTTAATCAACGGCCCCGCTGCGTAAACAGGAGGAATTCCATCATCCAAAAACGAGCCGAACGCATGGGATTCCAGCTCATGGAATGAATTGACGATAATACCGTTCGCCTCTCTGCTCTTTCTACCATGGTTTACCATGTAGATGTACCCACCTTCTTTGTGGAAAGCAAATGAAGGCAAAGCACTAGAAGGAACCGGGTTGACGTAACTCGGTATGACTGACTCAGGATCCGACTCACTAAACTCGATACCGACCTGATCATGCCGGATCGGAAGGTGGAGCATGTAGCCAAGAAAGGCAGCATTGCAAGTGAAGAACAGATAAGATGGGACACCGAGTTCATGTGCCACGTCAATCATGGAGGTGCAAAACATATCCACCACCAACCCGGCAAGAGGAATCGATTTGGATAAAACGCTGCCGATGATAGCTTCTTTGACATGGGATATGTGGCGGTCAATGAAATCGGTGACATATTTTTCAACAGGGTTACGGAAAACCTCTCCTGAAGGGGTATCTACCTGGGGAAGATAAACACATTTTATACGGGTGTGGGAGGTAGCAATGGATTGAATGTACGGATTTAAGGTGTCTGAAGATGGTGGGTTTATGACGAGAACAGTGACTGAGAAACGATCGTCTCGATCAAGTAAAAGCTTTGCAAACTCGATAATGGATACGAGATGACCCACTCCAGGGGTAGGGATGAACACAAGCTCTGCCCTCCTCATCTTCCACTCTTAGTACGTTGCTGGTCACGATCTGATGCTCTTTGGGATCTCTTTTATATATTTTTCTTGTACATAGATCCGGAAAAATAATAATATTTCTCAATAATCTGTAAAAGAAGAAATGAAAAAGTTGGCAGATCATGCAGTTCACTATTCCTAATGCCACTCACTTTGTAATTTCAAAAAACAAAAATTTGTAAAATACGGCAAGTTCTTTTATATAGGTCACTGATGACGCAATCAGTCCAATTATTTGTTTGTTCGTCTGTTATGGTAATTTCAAAAAAACAAAATTTTTTAAAATACTGTATAGGTCACTGATGACGCAATCGGTCCACAATTATTTGTTTCTTCGTCTGTTATGGTAATTTCAAAAAAACAAAAATACTGTATAGGTCACTGATGACGTAATCGGTCCAATTATTTGTTTGCTCCTTTTTATTTTTTTATTTTTTTTTAATTGAGTCCAACTATTTGCTAGACCCACATTCTAGGAAAGAAAAAGATTCCTAGAATATGACTAAAAATATATATATATATACAATTTGCCTTGTCTTATATGGTCATTGTCTTTTGAGGAAATTGACCTCTTCATTTTAAGTGAAAAGGAGATGAGTCAGTTTTTTAATTTGTTATGGAGAAAATTATAAAATGATAATTTTACTTTTTGAGAGATTGTCCCTTAAAAAGCAAGGAACTGATTCTTCGAAATAGAGATGATCCTTGTCTGTCTTTTTTGAATGGTCAAGTATTTGGTTTGAACTTTTTAATGTCGTATGACGGTAGAGTAGTTAGAGCATCTCCAGCAAGGACTTCTATTTTAACTACTCAAAATATATATTTTTTTTTTATTTTAGCTATCAATTTTTCAATCTAAACTCCAACAACATCATCTATTTCACCATCTACTTTTATTTAAATATTAATTTTTAATGTTTTCTTTTTCCTTTTTTTTACTCTCTGTTTTCTTCCCCTTTCTCTGGAGTTCTCTGCTCCAAAATCGAATCCCACTCCCCCATGTCTTCATCTTCAATCTCAGCCTCTCTCCGATTATTCACCACCAAATTCCCGAACCCTCCCCTTTCCCACAAAGCCTTCATATCCCCAAAACCCCATAGCCTCTCATTTTTCAAACCCATCGTTTTTCCAACCCAGATCTGTTCTACGGGAAAAACCTCAAGCTGCTCAAAAACCAGTTCAAGATGAAGGAGAACAAGGTCGAGGGATGCGTCTCACAGGTCTGGGTCAGGGCCTAGTTGGATTCGGACAAGAACGTTGTCTTCGAGGCCGATTCGGACTAGGTCCTCACCAAGGGACTCGCTGCTTTGCTCGTCAATGGGCTCTCCGGTGGGCCCGTCGAGGAGTTTCTGCGGGTCTCGCCGGACTTCGTGATGCTTCTTGGGCTTCAGCTGAACATTGAATCGAATCCTGATGTGGGTGTTGATAACAACCCAGTGGGGATATCAAATTCAGTCATGGTAGATACAGATGAGCGAGAGAATTAGGGAGAACAAAGAGAGGAGGAGAAAGACGAGAGAGAAAGGAGAAGAAATTAATAAAAAAATCATAAAATGGGTTACAGTAACCTTTCATAAATGAAAGTTTATTGTAGCAAATTTTCTAAAACCTTCTATCATGAAAAGTCTGCTGGAAGAAGAAAAATGGCCCATAGTAGCTATATTTAGCTACTATGGGCCATTTAGAGTGTCTCTTGGAGATGCTCTTAGCCACCAGCCTGTGAAGTCACTCCTATTTTTTTTTTCCTCCTGGGAATGGTTAGGGTCCTTTTTTTTTTAATAGAAATGGGTGCTTCTTATTAAATAAATCAAATTAAGTACAACGCTCCATAGAGACAACATCAGAAATATAAGTAGGGACTGAGCGTAAGCTAATCTGCGACTCGCGAAGAGAGACCGCAATCTTAGCTAGCCAGTGGGCCGCTTCATTGAGGTTTCTTCGAACGTGGTTCACACTCCAGTGCTCCAAACCATTTAAGAGACTACGCACTTCCTCAATAAGATGACCATACCGACTATAATTTCTCCTATGGCTTCGCAAGCCTTGCACCACCGAGAGAGCATCCCCCTCCAAGACTACCTTCGTAAAGCCTAGGTCTCGGCTAAAAGCAACCACCTTCAACGCAGCCATGGCTTCCGCAATGTCCGGGGCAATAATAGAGGCTTTGGGGGCCGCCAGAGTAGCCAGTACCTCCCCTGAGCTATCATGAATGATGACCCCAATTCCCATTTTCCTGTGAGCAAGGTCCACAGCCGCGTCCCAATTGACCTTAACAAAATTGACCGGAGGAGCTAGCCAAGCGGGAGGTGTGCAGATACCAGCTGCCGGCAGTGGGATATGTCGAAGAGTGGCATTCTGAAAAGCTGCCAGATCCTCCTAAGCTTTATGCACCACAGAATTCAGAGAGATAATCGGGCGACCAAAGATCACAGCATTTCTTCGGAGCCACACGCACCGAGCCAAAGTCGCCACGAGAGCCATATCATCTGGATCTAGGACCCGAAAGAGGTCCTTAACAATAGATAAGAAGTCCTCGTTCGCACTGCTACGTTTTTGAATCTGGCTGCTGCATAGATTCCAGATAGCTTTAGCCGCTGAACATCCTCATAAGACGTGGCCGGTAGATTCGGAATGAGTTGCACAAAGAGGACATAAAGGATCCTCAGTGATCCTCTGCCGCTAGAGATTGGCCTTAGTAGCTAGGGCGTTATTGCAAGCACGCCACAGAAAGACCTTTGATGCGTGAGGGATGTTTAACCGCCAGATTTGCTGCCAAAAAGACTTGTCACTTCCGGATGTTGAGCACTCGCCCGATGCTGAGTCAAGCATTTGTTGTTGAAGATGATACGCACTCTTGACAGTGAACTCTCCATTTGCTGTATGGTTCCAAATTGGTCGATTCGCGGATTGAATGGACCCGATAGGAAGCTGAGTTATGACAGCAGCAATATTCTCATTAAACAGCTCATTGATTCTTCGACAGTTCCAATCACCTATCTCCCAGTCAATAAGCTCTGAAACCCTGGCATCGGTGGTGAAGTCATCAGGGGATGCACCCATAGGCAGTGGTAGGGTTTGGGGAAGCCACTTATCTTTCCATATGCGAATCTGTTGGCCGTTCCCTACTCTCCAGGTCGTGCCAACCATAAGGAGGTCATGAGCCGCACAGAGGCTCCTCCATACATAAGATGGTCTATGCCCCACACGAGCAGAAAGAATCGAGCCCTGAGGGAAGTACTTGGCCTTGAAAATCTTAGCAGATAACGAGTCAGGGTTCTGTAGGATTCTCCAAAGTTGTTTAGCTAGCAAAGCCTTATTAAAGCTTTCAAGGTCCCGGAAACCCATGTCGCCTTGGTCCTGCCCATTTTTTTTCCATTTGATCCAGTGGATGGCCCCTTCCTTTTCATGGTGACTCCACCAGTATCGTTGTAACATAGCATTAATCTCCTGCAGTAGAGTCTTAGGGAGTAGGAATACGGTCATAGTGTACGTTGGGATTGACTGAGCCACAGCTTTCAACAGGATCTCCTTCCCGGCCTATGACAGGAGTTTGTTTTTCCAATTGCTAATACGACACCAAATACGGTCTTTGACGGACATAAAGGCCTTCTTCGGGAACGACCTACCAAAGCTGGCAACCCCAAATATTTTTCAAAGCAATTAGAGGCTTGAACACCCGAAGCTTGGAGGATCTGGGTTCAAGCAATGAGAGGAGTATTCTTGCTAAAGAAAATGGACGTTTTCTCTAGATTCAGGCGCTACCCAGATGCTAGCTCGTAGTGACTCAAGACTGATTGTAGTCGCTCCCACTCGGAAATATTTGCCTTGCAAAATAAAGGCTGTCGTCTGCAAAGAATAAGTGGTTTAGGCGCACCCAGCCCTTTGCGATAGGGACCCTTGTGATAGCCCGACTCCTCTCTGCCTCCAATAACATAACACTAAGAGCTTCCGCACATATAATGAATAGGTAAGGAGACAAAGGATCTCCTTGCCGAATTCCTCGGGTGGGGAAGATACAACCATACGGATCCCCATTAATCAACACAGAATATGTTACAGAGCTGAGGCACTTCATGATTAGTTGGATCCAGCTACCCGCAAAACCCAGTCTTCGCAACATCGCCTCAAGAAAAGGCCATTCCACTCGATCGTAATCGTATGCTTTGCTCATGTCTAGTTTCAAGGCCATAAAACCACTTTTGCCTTTGAGCGAGTTAGTCATCGTATGAAGAGTCTCATACGCAGTAAGAATGTTATCAGTGATGTGACGTCCCGCAACAAAGGCACTTTGGTTGGGGGAGATGATCTGAGGAAGGATACCTTTAAGGCGATTGGCAAGGACTTTGAACACAATCTTATAAAGTACATTGCATAAGCTGATGGGTCTGAACTTCGTAACCCTAGAGGCCTGCTTTTTCTTGGGAATAAGCACAAGGAAGAAAAAAGGGTCGAACTCGGGCATCGACCACGACGCCTATGCCTCTTACCCTGCGAAACAAGGCCGAAACGTTATTTTGGAAGAGGCACAAGAAGATTCTAGGCGACGAAGATACCGAGGAGGAACACCCACGCTACTCAAACTTTAGTTTCGACAAAGGCTCGGGGATGGCATCAGAGGAAGAACTGGATCCTGAAGAACATCCGCACATTTACTATGATTCGGATGAAGATGCGTTCTTCTATCAGCCAACGGACATACTGAATGATATGGACGGGCCCAAGAGGGACTCGGATGCGTCAGGTACTCCTTAGGACTTTTGACCTCATACATTTTTTTTATCAATTCCGAGGACAGAATTTTTATAAGGAGGGAGGATTGTAACAATCCCGATTCTCCTTTAGGGGTAGAATAGTAAATTGGCCGTAAGTCCAATTTGTAGACAAGGATAGACTTGGTTTGGTAATGAGGATGGATCAATTTTAGAAGTTTTAAAATATATCTATGACTATGACTAATAAAAATATTAGTAATAATAAACATTAATTAGAATAATTTTCTTGGAGTTAATAGAATTATTTTTAAAAAAAAAAAAAATTTCGGACAGCACCTTATTTGAAATTTTCGGACCAGCACCTTATTGCTCTTTTCTTTTATTTTCCTTGCCTCTCCTTTTACGTGCATTTAAGGGGAATGAGACAAAACCCTACTTCACTTTTTTTTCCTTCATTCCCCACGCCGCACAGCATTCTTCCCCTCATTCTTTTCTTTTCCAGTTTTTTTTTTTCTCCTCTTTCTTTTTCCCTTGCCGTCACGAGCAGACATCAGGTAACAGTTTCTCTTTTCCTTGCTGTTTCTTTTCCACATGCACGACAACTCTCACCACTAACTTTTGTTTCTTTTCTTTTTCTTTCATTCTTAAATTCATGTACATGGCAGTGGACATCGCACGGCTCTGTAGGACTTTGCTTTTGGTTTAAAAGAAAACCCTATATGGCCAGCCTATCATGATTCCTTCTTTCCTTTCTTTTCTTTTCCTTTTTTCTTCCTCTGATCGTGTCCTCTTTTGTTCACGTTTCCTTTTTTTTGTCTGATCTGAAGCAGTAACACGGCAAGCCGTGATACAGCCCCTTCTGTTTCCATTTTTCTTTTCTGTTAGTTATGCCGTGTGTTATCTATCTATCATATATAATATATTTTTTTTATTGTTCTTTTTTCTCTGATTGTTCACGTTGCTTCTTGGCATGACTCGTTTCTTTTGATTTTTTTTCCTCCTCACTGCTGTACCGTGTGCCAGCCATGGTAATTGCCTTTCCTTTATTTTTGGTTGCTCCTTTCATTGTGTCCAGGGAGGTCCAGCAGTGGAGTCTTTTTTTTTTTTTTTAAAAAAAAAAGGTTGTATTTATTTTAGTTAACAAAGAGATTTAGCCTTCCTATTAAACACCACATAGACATGAGCCCGTTTATTTAATTATTCAAGAACAATACACTTTTAATATTTCATGTGCCTTAATCTCCATTTATGAGAATTTTAATTTATAAACATGAAAGTGATGGTTTAAAATACCTTTAAAGATCCATTCTCAAAAGACTAGCAAGTCCAACCCTTAATAGTAAGAGTTCACTTTAGTAAGGTATACGAGGGTAGTAACACGTCTAAATTTGTATTCAGGTGACTAGCTAGCGGTCGAGGAAATTCTTGTTAATTCAGTTAGGAGGTAAGTAGATTCCCTACCCCTTCTAAAGTCAAATATCGTTTGCTTATGTCATGATTATTTCTTAAAACTGTGCATTATTATCTTACATGTTTCGATCATGCATCTACGAATTTATTTCGTTTGAATAAATGCTTAGCATAATTTTCTCTTTAAATGAAAAGCGGTATACGGTATAAATCCGTTTGGTATTTTGAAAGTTATTATTTATCAACACATTTAATTATAGTAAGGAATTATTTTAGAAGTTCCACTTTGGAAAAAATAGCTATATTTAAGAGGTAAAACCCTCCTACACGTTGCCCAAAGATACTAAGCGAAGTAAAAGAGATGAGAAAAACTTTTATAAGATGGGGGCACGTGTGTGGAGGAGATACTTTTAGCCCAAGAAGATTCAGAGAAGAAAACGCTCGGTACCGAAGCCAGGATGGAAGCGCAACCACTAAAAGAGGCTCTGCCAAAAGGTGGTACTCCATCAATTAATTGCCAAGCTGAGTGCACCCCATCAGTTAATCGGCTGGCTAGAGGGCACGACTGCGG
>FXXK01000359.1:194383-213272 GCA_900184695.1 Betula pendula
GGAGAACAGGAGAGGAGGAGAGGAAGAAGAGAGAGAAAGGAGAAGAATTAATAAAAAAATCATTAAAATGGGCTACAGTAACTTTCATAAACAAAAGTTTACTGTAGCAAATTTTCTAAAAACCTTCTATTATGAAAAGTCTGCTGGAAGAAGAAAAATGGCCCATAGTAGCTATCTATTTGCTACTATGGCCATTTAGAGTGCTCTTGGAGATGCTCTTAGCCGCCAGCTGTGAAGTCACTCTCTATTTTTGTTTTTGTTTTTTTTTTTTGTTTTTTTTTGTTTTTAAGTGTTTGGTCATAGTAACTCTCCAATCCACCGATATCAACATTTGGGCTAAAAATAAGGCCTTAGCTTGAAATTTAATTGCAGGGTCCTATTTATTTATTTATTTTTTCCTGGGAATGGTTAGGGTCCTTTTTTTTTTTTTTTTTGAATAGAAATTGGTGCTTCTTTTAAATAAATCAAATTAAGTACAACGCTCCATAGAGACAACATCAGAAATATAAGTAGGGACTGAGCGTAAGCTAATCTGCGACTCGCGAAGAGGACCGCAATCTTAGCTAGCCAGTGGGGCCGCACTCATTGAGGTTTCTTCGAAACGTGGTTCACACTCCAGTGCTCCAAACCATTTAAGAGACTATGCGCTCCTCAATAAGATGACCACACCGAATTATAATTTCTCCTATGGCTTCGCAAGCCTTGCACCACCGAGAGAGCATCCCCCTCCAAGACTACCTTCGTAAAGCCTAGGTCTCGGCTAAAAAGCAACCAACCTTCAATGCAGCCATGGCTTCCCGCAATGTCCGGGGCCATAATAAGGCTTTGGGGCTGCCAGAGTAGCCAGTACCTTCCCTGAGCTATCCACGAATGATGACCCTAATTCCCATTTTCCTGTAAGCAAGTCCACAGTCGCGTCCCAATTGACCTTAACAAAATTGACCGGAGGAGCTAGCCAAGCGGGAAGGTGTGCAGATACCAGCTGCCGGTGTGGGAGTATGTCGAAGAGTGGCGTTTTGAAAAGCTGCCAGATCCTCCTAAGCTTTATGCACCACAGAATTCAGGAGAGATAATCGGGCGACCAAAGATCACAGCATTTCTTCGGACACACGCACTGAGCCAAAGTCGCCACGAGAGCCATATCATCTGGATCTAGGACCCGAAAGAGGTCCTTAACAATAGATAAGAAGTCCTCGTCGTCGACTGCTACATTTTTTAATCTGGCTGCTGCATAGATTCCAGATAGCTTTGCCGCTGAACATTCCCCACAAGACGTGGCGGTAGATTCGGAATGAGTTGCACAAAGAGGACATAAAGGATCCTCAGTGATCCTCTTGCCGCTAGAGATTGGCCTTAGATAGCTAGGGCGTTATTTGCAAGCACGCCACAAAAAGACCTTTGATGCATGAGGGATGTGTTAACCGCCAGACTTGCCGCAAAAAGACTTGTTACTTCGCGGATGTTGAGCACTCGCCCGATGCTGAGTCAAGCATTGTTGTTGGAGATGATACGCACTCTTGACAGTGGAACTCTTTCCATTTGCTGTATGGTTCCAAATGGTCGATTCGACGGATTGAATGGACCCGATAGGAAGCTGAGTTTATGACAGCAGCAATATTCTCATTAAACAGCTCATTGATTCTTCGACAGTTCCAAATCACTATCTCCAGTCAATAGCTCTGAAACCTTGGCATCGGTGGTGAAGTCATCAGGGACGCACCCATAGGCAGTGGTAGGGTTTGTGGGAAGCCACTTATCTTTCCATATGCGAATCTGTTGGCCGTTCCCTACTCTCCAGGTTGTGCCAGCCATAAGGAGGTCATGAGCCGCACAGAGGCTCCTCCATACATAAGATGGTCTATGCCCCACACAAGCAGAAAGAATTGAGCCCTGAGGGAAGTACTTGGCCTTGAAAATCTTAGCAGATAACGAGTCAGGGTTCTGTAGGATTTCCAAAGTTGTTTAGCTAGCAAAGCCTTATTAAAGCTTTCAAGGTCCGGAAACCCATGTCGGCCTTGGTCCTTAGCCATGCCCTTTTTTTTCGCATTTGATCCAGGTGGATGGCCCCTCCTTTTCATGGTGACTCCACCAGTATCATTGTAACATAGCATTAATCTCCTGCAGTAGAGTCTTAGGGAGTAGGAATACGCTCATAGTGTAACGTTGGGATTGACTGAGGCCACAGCTTTCAACAGGATCTCCTTCCCGGCCTGATGACAGGAGTTTGTTTTTCCAATTGGCTAATACGACACCAATACAGTCTTTGACGGACATAAAGGCCTTCTTCGGGGAACGACCTACCAAAGTTGGCAACCCCAAATATTTTCAAAGCAATTAGAGGCTTGAAACCCAAAGCTTGGAGGATATGGGTTCGAGCAATGAGAGGGTATTCTTGCTGAAGAAAATGGACGTTTTCTCTAGATTCAGGCGCTGCCAGATGCTAGCTCGTAGTGACTCAAGACTGATTGTAGTTGCTCCCACTCGGAAATATTTGCCTTGAAAATAAAGGCTGTCGTCTGCAAAGAATAAGTGGTTTAGGCGCACCCAGCCTTTGCGATAGGGACCCCTTGTGAATAGCCCGACTCCTCTCTGCCTCCCAATAACATAACACTAGGAGTTCCGCACATATAATGAATAGGTAAGGAGACCAAAGGATCCCTTGCGAATTCCTCAGGTGGGGAAGAGTACAACCATGCGGATCCCCATTAATCAACACAGAATATGTTACAAAACTGAGGCACTTCATGATTAGTCGGATCCAGTTACCGCAAAACCCAGTCTTCGCAACATCCGCCTCAAGAAAGGCCATCCACTCGATCGTAATCGTATGCTTTGCTCATGTCTAGTTTTCAAGGCCATAAAACCCTTTTGCCTTTGAGCGAGTTGTCATCGTATGAAGAGTCTCATAAGCAGCGAGAATGTTGATCAGTGATGTGACGTCCCGCAACAAAGGCACTTTGGTTGGGGGAGGATGATCTGAGGAAGGATACTTTAAGGCGATTGGCAAGGACTTTGAACACAATCTTATAAAGTACATTGCATAAGCGATGGGGCTGAACTTCGTAACCTAGAGGCCTGCTTTTTCTTGGGAATAAGCACAAGGAAGAAAAAAGGGTCGAACTCGGGCATCGACCACGACGCCTATGCCTCTTACCCCTGCGAAACAAGGCCGAAACGTTATTTTGGAAGAGGCACAAGAAGATTCTAGGCGACGAAGATACCGAGGAGGAACACCCACGCTACTCAAACTTTAGTTTCGACAAAGCTCGGGGATGGCATCAGAGGAAGAACTGGATCCTGAAGAACATCCGCAACATTTACTATGATTCGGATGAAGATGCGTTCTTCTATCAGCCAACGGACATACTGAATGATATGGACGGGCCCAAGAGGGACTCGGATGCGTCAGGTACTCCTTAGGACTTTTGACCTCCATACATTTTTTTATCAATTCGAGGACAGAATTTTTATAAGGAGGGAGGATTGTAACAATCCCGATTCTCCTTTAGGGGTAAATAGTAAATTGGCCGTAAGTCCAATTTGTAGACAAGGATAGACTTGGTTTGGTAAGAGGATGGATCAATTTTAGAAGTTTTAAAATATATCTATGACTATGACTAATAAAATATTAGTAATAATAAACATTATTAGAATTAATTTTCTTGGAGTTAATGGAATTATTTTTTTTTAAAAAAAAAAAAAAATTCGGACAGCACCTTATTGAAATTTTCGGACAGCACCTTATTGCTCTTTTCTTTTTTTCCTGTGCCTTCCTTTTACGTGCATTTAAGGGAATGAGACCAAAACCCTACTTCACTTTTTTTTTCCTTCATTCCCCCACGCCGCACAGCATTCTTCCCCTCATTCTTTCTTTTCCAGTTTTTTTTTTTCCTTCTCTCTTCTTTTTCCTTGCCGTCACGAGGCAGACATCAGGTAAACGTTTCTCTTTTCCTTGCTGTTTCTTTTCCACATGCACGAAACCTCACCACTAACTTTTGTTTTCTTTTCTTTTTCTTTCATTCTTAAATTCATGTACATGCAGTGGACATCGCAACGGCTCTGTAGGACTTTGCTTTTGGTTTAAAGAAAAACCCTATATGGCCAGCCTATCATGATTCCTTCTTTCCTTTTCTTTCTTTTTCTTTTTTTTCCTCTGATCGTGTCTCTTTTTGTTCACGTTTCCTTTTTTTGTCTGATCTGAAGCAGTAACACGCAAGCCGTGATACAGCCCTTCTTTTCCATTTTTCTTTCCTGTTAGTTATGCCGTGTGTTATCTATCTATCTATATATTATATTTTTTTTATTGTTCTTTTTTCTTGATTGTTCACGTTGCTTCTTGGCCATGACTCGTTTCTTTTGATTTTTTTCCTCCTCACTGCTGTACGTGTGCCAGCCATGGTAATTGCCTTCCTTTATTTTTGGTTGCTCCTTTCATTGTGTCCAGGGAGGTCCAGCAGTGGAGTCTTTTTTTTTTTTTTAAAAAAAAAGAAGTTGTATTTATTTTAGTTAACAAAGAGATTTAGCCTTCCCTATTAAACACCACATAGACATGAGCCCGTTTATTTAATTATTCAAGAACAATACACTTTTAATATTTCATGTGCCTTAATCTCCATTTATGAGAATTTTAATTTATAAACATGAAAGTGATGGTTAAAATACCTTTAAAGATCCATTCCTCAAAAGACTAGCAAGTCCAACCCTTAATAGTAAGAGTTCACTTTAGTAAGTATACGAGGGTAGAACCGTCTAAATTTGTATTCAGGTGACTAGCTAGCGGTCAAGGAAATTCTTGTTAATTCAGTTAGGAGGTAAGTAGATTCCCTACCCCTTCCTAAAGTCAATATCGTTTGCTTATGTCATGATTATTTCTTAAAACTGTGCATTATTATCTTACATGTTTCGATCATGCTCTACGAATTTATTTCGTTTGAATAAATGCTTAGCATAATTTTCTCTTTAAATGAAAAGCGGTATACGGTATAAATCCGTGTTGGTATTTTGAAAGTTATTATTTATCCAACACATTTAATTATAGTAAGGAATTATTTTAGAAGTTCCACTTTGGAAAAAAATAAGCTATATTTAAGAGGTAAAACCCTCCTACACGTTGCCCAAAGATACTAAGCGAAGTAAAAGAGATGAGAAAAACTTTTATAAGAATGGGGGCACGTGTGTGGAGGAGATACTTTTAGCCCAAGAAGATTCAGAGAAGAAAACGCTCGGTACGAAGCCAGGATGGAAGCGCAACCACTAAAAGAGGCTCTGCCAAAAGGTGGTACTCCCATCACTTAATTGCCAAGCTGAGTGCACCCCATCAGTTAATCGGCTGGCTAAGAGGGCACGACTGCGGCCACAGTCGTTGCCAATGGTCGTAAAGACCGCGCAACCCTAGTACACGGGGTGTAACAGTGTACATAGGCCCTAATATTAAGATTTAGTTACAAATAAAATATATGGGTGCTTTATGGTATCTTTCTAGGGATTAATTATTCTTTTTCCGCTAAGAGGTTACTCATACTCATTAATATAATATGTATTAAATACCTTGTAGTGATTTCAAATGATGATATTTCCGAATAATTATTTTGCGGAGAAAATGAATTTACCCAAACTATTTATGTTGCGGATATTACTTATTGAGCCTTTCTCGCTCATTCAATTCCTACGTTTTGTTTTCAGGTGGCGAGTACGCCGGTATAGGAGGCCGGAATGGGGAACAGGGATAGGTGTCCAACCATCATGTTTGCATCTAAATATTTTTTTTTTATAATAAGTGCGAGTGCACGAGTCATTTGTTTCTTGTATGCCATAAACTTCAGACTTGGTGTTTTGTAAACCAAGCGTGATTATTGATTGGACACTATTTATTTGGATTAATTAATGCATTTACATCAGCATTTTGTTAAATACTCTAGTAGACCTTATGACTATTTGCACCTCTGAATAAGTTGACAATCCTAGCCCTAACGGGCTGAGGTCGTTACAATTATGGTATCAGAGCAAAGGTTATAAGGTTCTGTAGACTCTTAGGAGCCAGAGCATTAATAGGAACTAGTGGGGAAATGGGAAGCCACATTCCGGCCTAGTAGAGTGAGTCTTTCTTGTCATTTGTCAGAGTGCTAGGGAAATACTCCCTTATTTAGTTCTAACATATGTAGTTTGATTGTAGAAATGGCCCCTCACACTCGCAATCAAGCAAACAACGCCGAAACTGAGGACACCAGCCATAACAGAGATGAAGCAACGAGGAACGCAAACATGAATCAGAATCTAGAGGCTCTGACCGCACTAGCTGCACAATTGGTAGATCTCTTGGCGATGGGCACGAACGCCAACCGAGGTATGAGGACGAACAAGGAAGAACAACATGGCTGCACTTTTGAACAGTTCAACAAGCAACATCCACGGGTCTTCGAAGGATAGCTAGATGCCATAGCCGCAGAAAATTGGGTCTCCCAAATGGAAAAACTTATGGAAGTCATGTGTTGCACTGACGACCAGATGGTTCGATACGCCACTTTCAAACTGACTGCTGAAGCAGAGCGTTGGTGGATTGCCAAGAAGGAACATCTGCAATAACTCCTAGGCGATGGAGTATGCATCAAATGGAAGGACTTCAAGAACGCATTTTTGGAACAATTCTTTCCACAATCAGTCCGACAAGCTAAAGCACAAGAGTTCACCGATCTGGTGCAAGGGTCACTGACGGTGGAGCAATACGCTGCCAAGTTCATAGAGCTCTCTCGGTTTGCTCTATACCTAGTGGCTACTGAGGAGCTGAAAGCTAGGAAGTTCAAGCGGGGTTTACACCCGTGCATTATGAATCAGATCGTAGGGTTCGAAATCAATAATCTGTCGGACCTGATCATCAAGGCCTCAATGATTGAGCGTACGCAGAAGATTAACGCTGAATACTTCAACCAGAGGAAGAGAAGCGCCCCACAAGGGAACCGTTATGGAGGACCACCGCAACATGCCAACAAGAGGAGATCTTACCAACCACCAATGAGAAATAATGCACCGCAGCAACACACCAATCAAGGGGGAGGCGGGCAACGCCCACCGTGCCCGAAATGTGGAAGGGCGCATGGTGGAAACTGCCTCTATGGACAGTCAGGATGCTTCAAGTGTGGCAAACCAGAGCATCTTACAAGAGACTACAGGACTCCGGCCAACAACCAGGTTGGCCAAAATCGCCAGGAGGGACAGAGGCACACCGCGCCCGCAAGGGTGTATGCTTTGACGCATGGAGACGCAAAGGCATCCAATGAAGTGGTGACATGTACCCTCCTGATTTTTCCTTATAGGGTTTCAGTGCTTTTCAATTCTAGGGCAACCCACTCATTTGTATCATGCTTCTTTGCTAAGACCGCTTGTTTGAAGTCAGAATTTATGGATGTAGACTTAGCAGTAGCTACCCTTGTAGGGAAGACAATTGTGTGCACCTCTGTAGTTAGGAATTGTCCTGTAATGGTTGAAGACCATGTCATGCCCGCAAATCTCGTTATTTTTGAGATGAGTGGGTTTGACGTAATCTTAGGTATGGATTGGTTGTCCATGTTCCACGCTTGTGTGGATTGCTTCCGCAAGGAAGTAGTGTTCCGACCGCCCAGAGCAACAGAATTCAAGGTTCGTGGAGATCGGGGCATCAACTCGCCTAAACTGATATCAGCACTACACTCGACCCGGTTACTGAGGAAAGGATGCTCAGGATTCCTAGCCTGCATGATGGAAGATAAACCAGAGGCAAAGATTGAAGAGATACCAGTCGTGAAAGATTTTCCCGACGTCTTTCTAGAAGACTTACCTGGCATACCTCCCAATAGGGAAGTTGAGTTCACTATCGACCTACTACCCGGCACAGCACCAATATCCAAGGCTCCCTACTGGATGGCGCCTCTAGAACTCAAAGAACTCAGGGAGCAACTTCAAGAACTCCTAGACAAGGGGTTTATCCGTCCAAGCATATCACCAGGGGAGCACCAGTTTTGTTTGTAAAGAAGAAGGATGGGTCGATGAGGTTGTGCATTGATTACAGGGAGCTGAACAAGGTTACAGTCAAGAACAAGTACCCCATCCCAAGGATTGATGACCTGTTTGACCAACTCCAAGGGTCACAGGTATTCTCCAAGATCGATCTCCATTCTGGTTACCACCAGCTCAAAGTGAAGGAAGAAGATGTATCGAAGACAGCGTTCAGAACGAGATACGGACATTACGAGTTCCTAGTAATGTCCTTTGGGTTAACCAACGTCCCTGCGGCATTCATGGACATGATGAATCGAGTGTTTCGAGAACTCGTCGATCGTTGCGTGGTTGTCTTTATTAACGATATACTTATCTACTCAAAGAGTCGGGAGGAGCATGCGGAGCACTTGCAAACGGTATTGGGCATTCTGAGGAAGCAACAACTCTATGCGAAGTTCAAGAAGTGCGAATTCTGGCTGGATAGAGTGGCATTTTTGGGACACGTCGTCACCAAGGATGGAATTGCTGTGGATCCTGGCAAGGTAGAGGCAGTCGTTAATTGGGTAAGACCATCGAATGCTCACGAGGTACGAAGTTTCCTTGGTCTCGCCGGTTACTACAGAAGGTTCGTAGAAGGATTTTCCAAGTTGACGGGCCCATTGACTCGACTAACCAAGAAGAACGAGAAGTTCCAGTGGTCAGATGAATGTGAGCAAAGTTTCCAAGAGCTGAAGCAACGCTTAGTCACAGTGCCTGTCCTTACTCTTCCATCTGGGACTGGCGGATTTGTAATTTACAGGGACGCCTCCCACAAGGGCTTGGGTTGTGTTTTGATGCAGCAAGGCAAGGTGATCGCATACGCCTCAAGGCAATTGAAGCCCTATGAGCGCAACTATCCCACTCACGA
Organism: Betula pendula; assembly: GCA_900184695.1. Lineage (NCBI taxonomy): Eukaryota > Viridiplantae > Streptophyta > Magnoliopsida > Fagales > Betulaceae > Betula > Betula pendula. The sequence goes on from FXXK01000359.1 coordinate 203,262, forward strand.
CCTCGAGTTAGCTGCAGTAGTCTTCGCTCTAAAGATTTGGCGGCACTACCTCTATGGAGAACACTGCGAAATTTTCACCGACCACAAGAGCCTTAAGTACTTTTTCACTCAGAAAGAGCTCAACATAAGCCAGAGGCGCTGGCTAGAACTTCTCAAGGACTATGATTGTACGATCAGCTACCACCTGGGGAAAGCAAATGTAGTCGCAGACGCCCTCAGCAGGAAGACCGCAACGGGGAAAGCATCAGCCTTGTTCACTATGCAAAAGGAGCTACTTCTCGCTGGAGTGGGCAGGCATTGAAATGGCGATCAAAGGAGTTCGGTCGTACTTGGGTAACCTAACCCTGGAGCCAACCTTGTTGGAGCAGATTAGAACTGCCCATTCCTCAGACGCCAAGTTGGCAAAAATTCGCGACGAAGTTGATAACGGGTCAAGACTGGATTTCCACGTGTCTGGAGATGGAACCTTGAAGTTTCGCAATCGGCTGTGCTTTCCAAACGATGCTGAACTAAAGAAGGTCATCTTATCAAAAGCCCATCAATCCTTATACACTGTACACCTGGGCGGCACCAAAATGTACCAAGACCTACAAAGAAATTACTGGTGGCAGGGGATGAAGAAGGACATTGCACACTTTGTGGAACAATGTCTCATGTGTCAGCAAGTCAAGGCCGAACACCAGAGACCAGCAGGAGCCTTACAACCTCTACACATTCCTGAATGGAAGTGGGAGCACATCTCCATGGATTTTGTTTGCGGTTTCCCTAAAGCCCTAAGCGGCCAAGACGCAGTCTGGGTTATTGTTGACAGACTGACCAAGACGGCACATTTCCTACCCATCAGACTGACTTATAGCATGGACCGATTCGCGGAGTTGTATGTTAGAGAGATCATACGTTTACATGGAATCCCAGTGTCTATTGTGTCGAATCGAGATCCGCGATTCACCTCGAGGTTTTGGCGGAGTATACACGAAGCCATGGGTACAAAGCTAACGTTCAGCACAGCTTTCCACTCACAGACGAATGGGCAAACCGAGAGGACTATCCAAACTCTAGAGGACATGTTGCAACTATGCGTCCTAGACTTCAGGGGAAGCTGGATCCAGTACCTGCCGTTAGTAGAGTTCGCCTATAACAACAGCTATCACGCCAGCATTGAAATGACTCCGTACGAAGCTCCATATGGGAGGAAGTGCAGGTCGCCACTATATTGGGACGAAGTCGGAGAGAGGAAGTTGCTCGGACCAGAAATTATCCAAGACACGTGCGAGAAGATATCAACAATTAGACAGAGATTGACAACGGCTCAGAGTTGTCAAAAGAGTTACGCCGATGAAAGCGACGGGAACTGGAGTTCGAAATTGGCACGAAGGCCTTCCTGAAGGTCGCTCCTATGAAGGGAGTCATGAGGTTCGGGAGGAAAGGGAAGCTAAGCCCTAGATTCGTGGGTCCTTTCGAGATTCTTGAAAAAGTGGAAGCTGTAGCATATCGCTCGGCACTGCCACCGAATCTTTCGGGCATCCACGACGTCTTTCACATTTCGATGCTGAGGAGGTACGTGTCGGACCCGACACATGTTCTGGATAGCGAGCCTCTCCAAATTCTCCCAAACATGACTTACGAGGAGGCACCAACAAAAATTCTGGACAGAAAGGAGCAAGTGCTGCGGAATAAGAGTATCCCACTAGTGAAGGTTCTCTGGAACAACCATTCAACGGAGGAAGCCTCTTGGGAATTAGAACATATCATGCGGGAGAAATACCCGCATTTGTTTGATTAATGTACAAATTACCTTGTGGATGTAATGAATTGAGAAATTGTTCAATAATATTGGTTGATTTGAAATTCTTACCATTAGCGCATAGGAAAAATTTTGTTTGGTTTCGTTAGTTGATTACGTATTAATGCGATTGAATGACGACTTCAAGATGTTGGTGAGAAGGACTAGAGTGCGAGGTCCGATGTCCCGAGTACGAAAAGAGCTAGAAGCTCTACTAACAAAATTGAAGAATATAGTCCGGAATAAGCGTCGAACTCGGGCATCGACCACGACGCCTATGCCTCTTACCCTGCGAAACAAGGCCGAAACGTTATTTTGGAAGAGGCACGAGAAGATTCTAGGCGACGAAGATACCGAGGAGGAACACCCACGCTACTCAAACTTTAGTTTCAACGAAGGCTCGGGGATGGCATCAGAGGAAGAACTGGATCCTGAAGAACATCCGCACATATACTATGATCCGGATGAAGATGCGTTCTTCTATCAGCCAGCGGACATACTGAATGATACGGACGGGCCCAAGAGGGACTCAGACGCGTCAGGTACTCCTTAGGACTTTTGACCTCATACATTTTTTTTTATCAATTCCGAGGACAGAATTTTTATAAGGAGGGAGGATTGTAACAATCCGATTCTCTTTTAGGGGTAGAATAGTAAATTGACCGTAAGTCCAATTTTTAGACAAGGATGGACTTGGTTTGGTAATGAAGATGGATTAATTTTAGAAGTTTTAAAATATATCTATGACTATGAGTAATAAAAATATTAGTAATAATAAACATTAATTAGAATAATTTTCTTGGATTAATGGAATTATTTAAAAAAAAAAAAAATCGGACAGCAACTTATTGAAATTTTCGGACAGCACCTTATTGCTCTTTTCTTTTATTTTCCTTGCCTCTCCTTTTACGTGCATTTAAGGGGAATGAGACAAAACCCTACTTTCACTTTTCTTTTCCTTCATTCCCCACGCCGCACAGCATTCTTCCCCTCATTCTTTTCTTTTCCAGTTTTTTTTTTCTTCTCTTTCTTTTTCCCTTGCCGTCACGAGCAGACATCAGGTAACAGTTTCTCTTTTCCTTGCTGTTTCTTTTCCGCATGCACGACAACTCTCACCACTAACTTTTGTTTCTTTTCTTTTCTTTTCATTCTTAAATTCCTGTACATGGCAGTGGCCATCGCACGGCTCTATAGGACTTTGCTTTTGGTTTAAAAGAAAAACCTATATGGCCAGCCTATCATGATTCCTTCTTTCCTTTCTTTTCTTTTTCGTTTTTTTTTCTTCCTCTGATCGTGTCTCTCTTTTGTTCACGTTTCCTTTTTTTTGTCTGATCTGAAGCAGTAACACGGCAAGCCGTGATACAGCCCTTCTGTTTCCATTTTTCTTTTCCTGTTAGTTATGCCGTGTGTTATCTATCTATCTATATATATATATTTTTTTTATTGTTCTTTTTTCTCTGATTGTTCACGTTGCTTCTTGGCCATGACTCACTTGTTTCTTTTGATTTTTTTCCTCCTCACTGCTGTACCGTGTGCCAGCCATGGTAATTGCCCTTCCTTTATTTTTGGTAGCTCTTTCATTGTGTCCAGGGACGTCCAGCAGTGGAGTCTTTTTTTTTTTTAAAAAAAAAATGTATGAGGTCAAAAGTCCTAAGGGGTACCTGACGCGTCCGAGTCCCTCTTGGGCCCGTCCGTATCATTTAGTATGTCCGCTGGCTGATAGAAGAATGCATCTTCATCCGGATCATAGTATATGTGCAGATGTTCTTCAAGATCCAGTTCTTCCTCTGATGCCATCCCCGAGCCTTTGTCGAAACTAAAGTTTGAGTAGCGTGGGTGTTCCTCCTCGGTATCTTCGTTGCCTAGAATCTTCTCGTGCCTCTTCCAAAATAACATTTTGGCCTTGTTTCGCAGGGTAAAAGGCATAGGCGTCGTGGTCGATGCCCGAGTTTGACGCTTTTTCCAAACTATATTCTTCAATTTTGTTACTAGAGCTTCTAGCTCTTTTCGTACTCGGGACATCGGACCTCACACTCTAGTCCTTCTCACCAACATCCTGAAGTTGTCATTCGATTGCATCAATACGTAATCAACAAACGAAACCAAACAAAATTTTTCCTATGTGCTAATGGTAAGAATTTCAAATCAACCAAAATTATTGAACAATTTCTCAATTCATTACATCCACAAGGTAATTCATACATTAATCAAACAAATGCGGGTATTTCTCCTGCATGAAATCTTCTAACTCCCAAGAGGCTTCCTCCGCTGAATGGTTGTTCTAGAGAACCTTCACTAGTGGGATACTCTTATTCCGCAGCACTTGCTCCTTTCTGTCCAGAATTTTTGTCGGTGCCTCCTCGTAAGTCATGTTTGGGCGAATTTGGAGAGGCTCGCTATCCAGAACATGTGTCAGGTCCGACACGTACCTCCTCAGCATCGAAATGTGAAAGACGTCGTGGATGCCCGAAAGATTCGGTGGCAGTGCCAAGCGATATGCTACGGCTCCCACTTTTTCAAGAATCTCAAAAGGACCCACGAATCTAGGGCTTAGCTTCCCTTTCCTCCCGAACCTCATGACTCCCTTCATGGGAGCGACCTTCAGGAAGGCCTTCGTGCCAACTTGAACTCCAGTTCCCGTCGCTTTTCGTTGGCGTAACTCTTTTGACGACTCTGAGCCATTGTCAATCTTTATCTGATTGTTGATATCTTCTCGCACGTGTCTTGGATAATTTCTGGTCCGAGCAACTTCCTCTCTCCGACTTCGTCCCAATATAGTGGCGACCTGCACTTCCTCCCATATAGAGCTTCGTACGGAGCCATTTCAATGCTGGCATGATAGCTGTTGTTATAGGCGAACTCTACTAACGGCAGGTACTGGATCCAACTTCCCCTAAAGTCTAGGACGCATAGTCGCAACATGTCCTCCAGAGTTTGGATAGTCCTCTTGGTTTGCCCATCCGTCTGTGGGTGGAAAGCTGGGCTGAACGTTAGCTTTGTACCCATGGCTTCGTGTATGTAACGCCCNATATATCGTTTGCTTATGTCATGATTATTTCTTAAAATTGTGCATTATTATCTTATGTGTTTTGATCATGCATCTGCGAATTTATTTTGTTTGAATAAATGCTTAGCATAATTTTTTCTTTAAATGAAAAGCTGTATACGGTATAAATCCGTTTGGTATTTTGAAAGTTATTATTTATCAACACATTTAATTATAGTAAGGAATTATTTTAGAAGTTCCACTTTGGGAAAAATAGCTATATATTTTAGAAAGTTGATAAACCAGGAAAAAAAAAAAAAAGTACAAGAGGTAAAATCCTCCTACACGTTGCCCAAAGATACTAAGAGAAGTAAAAGAGATGAGAAAAACTTTTATAAGATGGGGGCACGTGTGTGGAGGAGATGCTTTTGGCCCAAGAAGATTCAGAGAAGAAAATGCTCGGTATCGAAGCCAGGATGGAAGCGCAACCACTGAAAGAGGCTCTGCCAGAAGGTGGTACTCCATCAATTAATTGCCAAGCCGAGTGCACCCCATCAGTTAATCGGCTGGCCAGAGGGCACGACTGCGGCCACAGTCGTTGCCATGGTCGTAAAGATCACGCAACCCTAGTACACGGGGCGTAACAGTGTACATGGGCCCTAATATGAGATTTAGTTACAAATAAAATATATGGGTGCTTTATGGTTTCTTTACTAGGGATTGATTATTCTTTTTCCGATAAGAGGTTACTCATACTCATAATATAGTATGTATTAAATACCTTGTAGTGATTTCAAATGATGATATTTTTCAAATAATTATTTGCGAAGAAAAATGAATTTAACCCAACTATTTATGGTTGGGGAACAGGGATAGGTGTCCAACCATCATGTTTGCATCTAAATATTTTTATTTTATAATAAGTGCGAGTGCACGAGTCATTTGTTTCTTGTATGCCATAAACTTCAGACTTGGTGTTTTGTAAACCAAGCTTGATTATTGATTGGACACTATTTATTTGGATTAATTAATGCATTTACATCAGCATTTAGTTAAATGCTCTGGTAGACCTTATGACTATTTGCGCCTCTGAATAAGTAAGTTGACAATCCTAGCCCTAACGGGCTGGGATCATTACAATTATGGTATCTGAGCAAAGGTTATAAGGTTTTGTAGACTCTTAGGAGCCAGAGCATTAATAGGAACTAGTGGGGAAATGGGAAGCCACATTCCGGCCTAGTAGAGTGAGTCTTTCTTGTCATTTGTCAGAGTGCTAGGGAAATACTCCCTTATTTAGTTCTAACATATGTAGTTCGATTGTAGAAATGGCCCCTCACACTCGCAATCAAGCAAACAACGCCGAAATTGAGGACACCAGCCGTAACGGAGATGAAGCAATGAGGAACGCAAACATGAATCAGAATCCAGAGGCTCTTACCGCACTGGCTGCACAATTGGTAGATCTCTTGGCGATGGGCGCGAACGCCAACCGAGGTATGAGGACGAACAAGGAAGAATAACATGGCTGCACTTTTGAACAATTCAACAAGCAACATCCACCGGTCTTCGAAGGACAGCCAGATGCCATAGCCGCAGAAAATTGGGTCTCCCAAATGGAAAAACTTATGGAAGTCATGTGTTGCACTGATGACCAGATGGTTCGATACGCCACTTTCAAACTGACTGCCGAAGCAGAGTGTTGGTGGATTGCCAAGAAGGAACATCTGCAACAACTCCTAGGTGATGGAGTACGCATCAAATGGAAGGACTTCAAGAACGCATTTTTGGAACGATTCTTTCCACAATCAGTCCGACAAGCTAAAGCACAAGAGTTCACCGATCTGGTGCAAGGGTCACTGACGGTCGAGCAATACGCCGCCAAGTTCATAGAGCTCTCTCGGTTTGCTCCATACCTAGTGGCTACTGAGGAGCTGAAAGCTAGGAAGTTCGAGCGGGGTTTACACCCGCGCATTATGAATCAGATCGTAGGGTTCAAAATCAACAATCTGTCGGACCTGATCAGCAAGGCCTTAGTGATTGAGCGTATGCAAAAGATTAACGCTGAATACTTCAACCAGAGGAAGAGAAGCGCCCCACAAGGGAACTGTTATGGAGGACCACCGCAACATGCCAACAAGAGGAGATCTTACCAGCCACCAATGAGAAATAATGCACCGCAGCAACACACCAATCAAGGGGGAGGCAGGCAACGCCCATCGTGCCCGAAATGTGGAAGGGCGCATGGTGGAAACTGCCTCTATGGACAGTCAAGCTGCTTTAAGTGTGGCAAACCAGGGCATCTCGCAAGAGACTGCAGGACTCCGGCCAACAACCAGGTTGGCCAAAATCGCCAGGAGGGACAAAGGCACACCGCGCCCGCATGGGTGTATGCTTTGACGCATGGAGACGCAGAGGCATCCAACGAAGTGGTGACAGGTACCCTCCTGATTTTTCCCTATAGGGCTTCAGTGCTTTTCGATTCTGGGGCAACCCACTCATATGTATCATGCTCCTTTGCTAAGACCGCTTGTTTGAAGTAAGAATTTATGGATGTAGACTTAGCAGTAGCTACCCCTGTAGGGAAGCCAATTGTGTGCACCTCTGTAGTTAGGAATTGTCCTATAATGGTTGAAGACCATGTCATGCCCGCAAATCTCGTTATTTTCAAGATGAGTGGGTTTGACGTAATCTTAGGTATGGATTGGTTGTCCATGTTCCACGCTTGTGTCCATTGCTTCCGCAAGGAAGTAGTGTTCCGACCGCTCGGAGCAACAGAATTCAAGGTTCATGGAGATCGGGGCATCAACTCGCCTAAACTGATATCAGAACTACACGCGACCCGGTTACTGAGGAAAGGATGCTCAGGATTCCTAACCTGCGTGATGGAAGATAAACCAGAGGCAAAGATTGAAGAGATACTGATAAGCCTTGAATGTTATGCATTCAAGCCCTTTAACTCGCATTTGTTAGACCTTAGGCATCTTGTAATATAACTTTTTGTCATGTTTTTGTGTTAGGTAGTGCTTTCAGGACTTATGGTGAATGTGCACTCTACATCACGGATTTCCTCAACATATGCTGATGAACTCAAACTTGGCTCGAGCTATATCACAATTTGGCTCGAGCGACATCATCACCAACTTGGCTCAAGCGATATCATAATTTAGCTCGAGCGAAACTGCACATACATGGCTCGAGCGATCTCTACATTTAGCTCGAGCGAACTCGGTCGCACCAGAATCTGATTTCAGATCTGCACTTGATTTGGGAGAGAAAGGATCCCTAGACAGAAATGGGGTTAAGTGGCGGATTCACATCTGAGATCCCCAAAGGATGGCTTTGACTCCCATACCCCTCCTCGAATGAGGGATTGGGAAGACATAAATCCCTTAGTTTAAGGGATTGGAATGGGATTCGTTTAGCACTAAAGGTGATTCAAATAGAGGTTGGGACCTCTCTCCAAAGGTCGATTTTCTGAGTATCAAGCCAACGAATAAGGTTTCTAAGTTCAATCGAAGGAACGACAGCAGCTTCATTAGAACCTCTAGGAGATGGGTTTCTCTATTCAATAGAGAATTCCATAGCCCATAGAGTAGCTAAATTCTTTCTCAATAGTTGATGTAGCCCTTTCCAAATCTATGTTGTGTACTTCATTTTGGTGATTTCAATATAATGTATTGATGATAATGCATTAGCATTAGAGGTTTGTAAAACAATTGTAATTGATTCAATGTTTATACTCCATTTTATGTAAAACTCCATCTTGTCTATAAGAGTTTCGTTGTCTTGATGAAATCGACATTCTTAATTTTTCTGTGATTATAGGAAGATAGCTATGCAATGATGATGTTTGACATAAATCAAGAGATTAATAGGCATGGCTTAGGAAGATGAATTCCGTACGTACATCTTAGACTAGTTGTAACGTAGGTAGAGCGGATCCATCGGCCACCGAAGATGGTTATACTCATGTCCTCTTGATAATGTTATCTCATTGAGAAGGTTTTATTAGGACCATACATAGGAAAACGGATCGACACAACTACGTGTTTAGGTGGACGATCCGTGCCAACCGAGATGAGGTTATCATCACCTTCTAATAAAGTATTTTACCTTGTCGATGTCGTCATAATGGATTGACAACCCATTAGTGCGCATCATAATGACACATATAGTAAGAATCCCATGGTAATATATCTGCCAGTGGTATGAGGTTTGTGGTGAAATCATTTCCCTATGTTTACTTCTCTTTTAATTTCATTACTTGTTTAGTTTAATGTTAGTTCCAAAACAGACCAAATATCATTTCAAATGAGTTTAGATTAGAATTAATTGAGTATTCTGATAAGCCACCATCGAAAACAGTCCTTGAGGTTCGACACCCTCCACATAGCCCTATCCTATAAGGATTCGTCCTATTGCGAGTGGTCTTTTTATTATTGATCCGTAAAATCCACATCAATTTTGATAAGCCTTGAATGTTATGCATTCAAGCCCTTTAACTCGCATTTGTTAGACCTTAGGCATCTTGTAATATAACTTTTTGTCATGTTTTTGTGTTAGTTAGTGCTTTCAGGACTTATGGTGAATGTGCACTCTACATCACGGATTTCCTCAACATATGCTGATGAACTCAAACTTGGCTCGAGCTATATCACAATTTGGCTCGAGCGACATCATCACCAACTTGGCTCGAGCGATCTCTACATTTAGCTCGAGCGAAGATGTCCCCACATGGCTCGAGCGAACTCATAACTTAGCTCGAGCGAAATCGGTCGCACCAGGAGCAGATTTGAGATCTGCACTCGATTTGGGGAGAGATATGTTCCTAAAGATGGGGTCAAGCACGGATTCACCTCTGAGATCCCTCAAATGGTGGTTTTGACTCCATATCCTCGCAATGAGGGATTGGGAAGACTAAATCCCTTAGTTTAAGGGATTGGATGGTGATTTTTAGGGATTGAAGGTGGATTCAAATAGGTGCTGAACCTCTCATCCAAAGGGTCGATTCTTCTGAGATCAAGCACAAATTAGGGTTCTAAGTTCATCAAGGGAACGACCAGCAGCTCAGTAGAACTCTAGGAGATGGGTTTCTCTAATTCAATAGAGAATTCCATAGCTCCATAAGTAGCTAAATTCTTTCTCATAGGGTTTGATGTAGCCCTTTCCAAATCCATGGTTTGATTGTACTTCATTTTGGATTTTCAATATATGTATGATGATTGCATTAGCTTAGAGGTTT